>OZ037994.1:7432927-7455427 GCA_964035705.1 Porites rus
CTGCTTTCGGGCGGATCCTCCCATTATGGGGAACACAGCTTAGCTTTGGATATATTACCGCCCAGTTAACTCAATGGAAGAGCGCTCGTCTTCTGAGCGGGAGACATTAAGCCGATTTAGCAACAGAAAGGGAACGTCATTTGACGACGGGAAAGCGCGCGGTAAGGACTAAACTCGACTTCCGGTGCCCAATTTGCCGCTGTGCCATTGGTCAAGCCAGTTGTTTGATTTGCGCGCGCCGTTGTCAACTGACGTTCCCGTTCTGTTGCTTAATCAGCCTAATTGTGATTCAACGCTTGTTTTAAAAGGTGCGTCATTAGGCGGTGAGATTACGCTGTTGGCATTATCTCCATCATCTTTCCACATCAGTTATAGAAGGGGATGTTAAGGAACCCCTGACATTGTTCAACACAAGTAGGGGACGTAGACGCCGTTGCCATGGTCTTAGTAGCTGCGCAGTGCAGTTACAGGGCCACCAGTGAGAATACATTTACATTAACTGGTGTTACCCTCTTTGACTATAGGTAATTATAGTTATCAGTTATAATTATACAAGCTTAAAGAAAGGACAGTAATAAACCAATTTCGATATATTAGAGTTCCTACTTGACTGCGAGGCTTGGGGAAATAAAACAAAAGAAATCATCTGAAGGCGCAGGAATGATTAATAAATTCTTTTGTTGTATTTCCCCAAGCCTCGGAGCCAAGAAAGAGTTAACTTTTAAAAAATCGAAATTGGTCTATTGCAACATATATTGGACAATTACCTTTCGCAGAGACTTTATGTCTGGTTTAAACCCTGTTAAAATGCCAATATCCATTATACACATACTTGTATTTCTTCTTTCCTTATACCTACGAGGTAAACAAATCATTAGAACCCTATCTTTTCTGATTGACAGTAATAAGCCCGCTCCGAGTCACCCTAAACGATCCGTATTCGACTATATCCACTAAGCTATGGAGTCGATATGGAACTTCAACGGTCCAGTTATTGCGCTGAAGGGCAGCTCTCCCAGAGGTTTATTTAACAACTCAACTTACCGAGCGCAAACTTTCAACTGAATACTCTTCACAGGTGGAGGTTTTGGTGGTTTCCTCTTTTTTCCTTTTCTACATTTTTTCTTACTCTTTTTGTTCCCTTTACACGGATTTCCTCTTCCTTTGGCGTTCCGTTGTTTTACTTGAACAGGGCCAAACAATTGCCCAGGTTTTTGCTGTTTGGTTTCTTTAACTGTGGTTGTCACATCAAACTTGCAGATTTCATCACGGGTTGTAGGAAGATTATAGCGGATGTCCACCTTTAAAAATGGCAAGTAAGGTTTCAATAACGATGATAATATAAGTAGCTAGGAAAGAAAACATGCAATAGCACCTAGAGTTTGAAAAATTATATAGTCAAAACTGACAAAACCGTTTCCTTGAGGAGTATGCCATTTCTTACATACATACATTACATACATACATTTTATTTTATTGTGTTTTGACGTAAAAGTACAATAACATGCCCGCGGTAGCTAAGCTAAACTAGGTGGGTCATGCATGTTTACAGGAAATAAATACACTTGAAAAAAAAAAACAGCTAAAAGTAACAAGAGAACTAAACAAACCAAAATTGACAACAATGACTAGAGACTACTGATAACCTAGTGGTATTACTAATAATAAATGACAACAGTTATGACAGGAGACTACTGATACACTGAACGATATTAATGATTACATATCAACTAAGAGGAAAATAAATTCAACTTAACTTTTTGAACGATTTCTGGGAGATCAATATAACAGTCTTCTGAAGCTAGGATCTCAAAAAGTGTTTGTTTTAGTTTCGTCTTGAAGGCATTTTTTGAAAGTTTTCTTCCGTTAAATATTGAAGAGGAGCTTGGGTATTTTCCAGCGTCAGCATATTTTTATTTGGTTATACTGTCATCGCCAAGGATTTGCGGTAAAGTTACGGGTACTACAAACTCTTTGTGCCGGAAAATTGAATTTGATTTTGTTTATGGCTTCTCAAAAGGTCAACAAATAAACATTTGATGGAAGTTGCACGCGGGAATCGAAACATAAAAAAAAAACTTTAAAGAACGCCTAAATTCAGTGCTCAAGAAACTAAAAGGACAATTTACAATAATGATGCAATTACCTCAAGTAGTGCAATTCCAGTCCCTTCAGCCGTTACATTCAATTTTCCACCGAGGTACCTCGTCACCTATTTATAAAAGGAGACCAACCTGTTACCTGAACTAGAGGCACATATCTTAAGATGTCCCCGGACCCCCTATAGGCTCGCACTGTGGGCGCTCGTGGGAGCGGCTATGCCGCTCCTAAGATTTCCCTTTTTGTAGTTGACGGGGCTGGAATCTCTGATTTAAGTATATATGGAACTCCGATTCTAATTCCATCTACCCATGCTGAACTGGCCTCAGTCACCGCTCCTCTCGTGCGGCAGAAATATCTCAATTCCGGCTATTTTTATTAACTATTATTATAAATTTACCCATAGCCGAAATCGAACAAATTTTGACAAAAAAGTAGCTAGATTTCTTCCTGTAAATCTGATAGATCTTTGCTTTCAAATGTGTTAAACAGAATCGAAAATTCTACTTACATCAAATTGTCTTTGTAGCAGAGCATTTTCTTTGGTAATATGGATCGCGGGTGGTTTCCAGTGGGAGTCCATCTCAGACGCGAGTTTCACTCTCAGATTTAGTGTCCTTCCTTTCACTTTATCGCCCTTTTCTATCAAAACGAATGATGATTACTCGGTAAGTAGTATTTTTTTGCCGGTATGGAATGCACGTTTGCTAACAATGATTACTAAAGGCAACCCGTACAAGACATTTGGTTAGAAAAATAGTCTTCACCAGGAGAGAGTAATGGAACAGAGGGAAAATACCAGTCTAGCCCTTGGGATGTGTGAATTTCACGTTGACTTAATGACGTTTCAAACAATCGATTAAAACGTGCGGACGTTTCAGGAATAAACTTCCGTTTAATTGCATCCTAATCACCTACGTTCGATATATTAATCTAACATGACTCCGAGCCTTTCTGATCATTTTTCTTTATTTGATTTGGTATTCTTTGAGCCTAAGTCTCTTCTGGGAATCGCAAAACAAAGGAGTCGTGGAAATTTGCAGTTTTGTGTCTAAAGCCTTTGAGTCTTGTTTGATAAAATATATCGAACGTTGCCTATTCACATATCCCGGCCAACGCCCTAAGATTCCCTCTCTGTCGGCTATTATTTTCTCTCGTCACGGCTTTGATTTGATAATTCTCACCTGTAAGGTAAACGAAAGCCCTAACTGATCCAGTAACGGCATCCTTGTGAGATTCCAAATCAATGCTAAGTTCAACGACGTGAAGAGGTCCTTTCCGTCGCAACGATTCTAAGGTAAAAACGTTAAATGGGCTAGGTTAGTAACGTATTAATTAGTTTTGGTTTACCTCATTGCAAAAAAAAAAAATGAAGGATACCTATGAAAACAACTCAGACTATTTATGAGCATTATAAATCACACTTTTAGATAACTTAAGATATAGCGTACAGAAAAAGTCTCTCGGAATGGGGTCACCACCTTGACATGGTGGGGCAGTGTGCTTCTCTTAAGATCATTTCGAGAGTAGCATCCCCACCAGCCAATTTCTCCCCTCACCCTCCCCTTCATTCCTCTTTTTTGTCCTGGTCCAAACGTTTTCGAAACTAACAAGATTCAGGGAAACTTGAAAGCGTGCAAGTAATTTCATCGCAATGATAGGCTCCCTAGGCTATGAGAGATCAGTAACATTCAAGCAATTTCTATTATGTGTTTATGGGACCACTTATCTGGCCGAATGTATATCTCACCGGATTTTTGATAACGTTATCGCCAAATGGTTTTTTCGGCCAAAAATTATCTCCAAAGTAGCTATTATAAAAATTAAGAGTGCGAACATTGCTTTTTTCTCTTCTCCTCCTTTCCTTCTCCTCGCTCTTTCTTTTTCTCCTTTGCTTTTCCTTCGTTACTATGATTTTGGAGCTTCTCGGGCTTAAGAAACCTGCCTTTTGACGCCTTTTCACTGAAACGACTGCAAATTTCGTTAGGTTAGTTTTCAAAGTACCAAATACACCCTGTAGGATCTATGGAAAGGATGATATTTTTCCAACTTAACTTTTTGTTGCAACATTTTTTTTTTTACTTTCTTGATGAAGTTCTCAACCGAGTGCCTCCAGTCTGTAAGTCTGTACTTCTTAGTTACTGCATCTTTATGAACACTTAATTTTTAATTTATAGTGGCATAAAAATGGTTAAACGCGTACTTTTACTTTGAAACGCCGTTTGAGTGGGCCTTACTGGTCTGTTTCCACCACTGCCACTATTGTCGGTAAGATACCCTGAAATGAAAAGGCCAACAATGAAAGTTCATGAAACGTTTTTGCCTTTAGTATTTGTGCCAGCAAGCATAGGTTGTGGAGGCAGCGTGGCCCAGTGGTTAGAGCGCTGAACTTGCAATTCGGAGGTCCCGAGTACAAGTCCCGCTCTCACCGCTAGCTGGATTTGTTCACGATAGTCCCGAGTTCAAATCCTCGGCCACCCTTGTAAATAGCCAACTGGTTTGCCTCCAGCCAGTTGGGATTGTTAACCCTCTTATATAAGTTCAATTTGAATTGTTTGTAATTTCAGGCATTTGCTCGGCCCCACTAGCATTCGTGCTATAAGTACTGCCGAGGGTAAATTACGCCATTATTATTAGTAGCAGTAGTAGTAGTAGTAGTGGTAGTGGTAGTGGTAGTGGTAGTGGTAGTGGTAGTGGTAGTGGTAGTGGTAGTGGTAGTGGTAGTGATAGTGGTAGTGGTAGTGGTAGTGGCAGTGGTAGTAGTAGTAGTAGTAGCTAGTGCCAGGCTCTCATAGATCAAACAGAACGTGGGGCCGTCGCGAAAACAAGCGTGTGCCCCAGTCCCCACGAGTTTTTTAGCATCCGCACAGTTATTTTTCCATATATTGGAGTCTGGAACTGGCTAAAGTAAGTATGAGTAAACAATATTTAATATTTAACAAAGTGATAGACTTTACTGAGCTGTTCAATTGTTGAGCGGCTGCAGCAGTTGTTAGTTGGGAAAACATTAATACAGTTATTACCCGTAGGATCCAGAATAAAAGTTTGTGACTTTTGGTGTTCCGTTCCTTCTGGCTAAGGAAAAAAAGGAGACGAAAAATAAGCTTTTAAATTTAAATATATAGAACTATAACATATAGCCTAGTAGTAGCTCAACCAATCAGAACGCAGCATTGATAATAGACCACTAGTTGGATTTTTTATACTTATGTCAGTTAGTCCACGTCTGGTAGATAACTCATAAATAAATGTAATTTACAAAGCTCGTCGATAAAACCCGGAACACGGAACATTCCGGAACATGAAAAAAATAAAAATAATTTTCAGGAAAAAGAATACGTCCCTTGAAGCAAGGCGCGAATATGCTTCGTCTGTCAAAGTAACAAAGCCCCTTGTTGAACAAATTGTATCTCAGTCACATCAGTTACCTGAAGATTCCCTCACAAAACTAACACAACAGGAAGTAAGAAGTGAAAGATCAAAGGAACTCGAACACAGGGCAGAGCGTATTAAGGAGATGGCACCAAGAAAGACTCAGCGAGCATTAGATCTGGCGACAGAAAAAGGATCATCAGCATGGCTTACAGTGCTTCCCCTCCAGGATTTGGGCTTTAACCTGAATAAAAGGGAATTTCGTGATGCTGTGAAACTACGCTACGTCTGGCCAGTGGAAGATATCCCCTCCACATGTGCTTGTGGGGAAGCCTTTACGGTTGCTCACTCTATGATTTGCAAACTAGGAGGTTTTATTACTCAACGCCACAACGAGTTAAGAGATCTCGAAGCTAAATTTCTGAGTATGGTGTGTAGCGATGTCGAGATCGAACCTATACTTCAAGCCATCTCCGGTGAACATTTAAACAGAGGATCTAACAAAGCTCAGGATGCGAGGTTAGATATCCACGCGCGTGGTTTCTGGGAGCGACATCGTTCAGCATTCTTCGATGTGAGGGTCTGTCACCCTAATGCTGTATCGTATAGGGACCTAGAGCCACAAACAAATCTATTGTATCCATGAGAACGAGAAAAAGCGTCTCTACTCAGAGAGAGTCCTGGACATCGAGCATGGAACATTTACACCTTTGGTCTTCACCACAACTGGCGGAATGGGAAAGGAGTGCTTGAAGTATCATAGCCGTTTAGCACAGCTGATTGCCATCAAAAAAGGGGAGCAGTATGCCAAAACCATCTCATGGATCAGAACCAGAACCTCGTTCGCACTCTTGAGATCTGCGTTGGTTTGTCTTCGAGGCTCTAGGACAAGAAGAGTGCCATGTGACATTAAGAATGTTGATATCGACGTCGAAGTTGCTGAAGGAGCCATTAAATCGGACTATTGATGTGTTTCCTTATTATTACTATTTTTTTGTTTTTAGCAGTTGAAAGAAACTTTGAATTTTAGAGGTTGACAGTTTATTTATTTTTTTTGTTGAAATGAAATGTTTTTAATTCGAAAAAATTTTTCTTAGTTAAATTAACTTTTTTTAAGCTAAATTTAAAAGTGCTTTTTAAATCTACAGGAATTGTAAATAGTGTTTTTGAATGAATAGTTTTTTCTTTTTTTTAAGCGAATTAATTGTAAATAGGATTTTTTTTTACTGATATTATACCGTTATTATTATTATTTTATAATAATAATAATAATAATAATAATAATAATAATAATAATTTTGTAAAAATTAATAATAAAGTAAAATAACCAAAAAAAAAAAAACGAAAACTAAAGAAATAAAGAAAAAGAAACTCGTATCATCTCCGAGTGTGCGAATACAATATTTTCCCGCAAATAATTTGTTGGGCGAGTGAGGGACCATGCAAACGGATAGTAATGAGTGAAGGCTGGCTTCTAAATTCAAAATTGATGTTTTCTCATACTCGGAGATGATACACTTTCTTTCTCTTAATTATTTCTTTATTTTTCGTTTTTTTTTTTATTTTATGTTATTTTGTTATAATTAATTTTTACAAAAAATTATTTTTTTATTATTATTTTATTTTATTAATTATATTTTCAAAAAAATTTTTTCTATTTTTTCATGTTCTGGGATGTTGCGGCATGCTCCGGAATGTTCCGGGATGTTCCGTGTTCCGGGTTTTATCGACGCCTATTTAAAATATGGTTACGCACTATGGAAATGCTGAGTGTCTATGACGTCATCTAAAATAGCGACCAAGCTGGTGAGCTTTGGTGGCCACCCCCGATCTCGTTATAAAGAGAGATGTTAAAAGTGCGACCGGGAAAATCGTGAACACTTGAAATATTTCAAGAATGTTTATTGTGTTAAGACCAATCTCAGCAAGGATCAGGACATCAGAGCAAGCCACAAACCACAAACTAATTAACGTTCTTGTTTGCTGCTTAGTTTTCTCACGCCAGATTGGCTTTTTCCTTGCAACACAATAACATTCCAGAATTTTTTCTACTGTTCACAGATTTCCTGGTTTGACTATAAAACCCTAAAGGTATATTCATAGGATGGGTTTATATATATACAGCATTATCAAAAGATGAATATTTGTCACGGTTGAAAAATGTCTAGTTTTGACCTAATATATCTCGCAACGGTAACAACTGAAGTGTACTGTTGCCAGAAAGTGTCTTAAACACGTGAACCAGCTTACTTCCATATAATCCACAAACGGCTGCAAAAAAAGTTTTCACTATTTTCTCCAAGTACAGCGTCTTCGATCACCCGAATTCATATTTGGCCAATTACGTTACCAATGATATCTTTAACTTGAAAAATAGCCTCCACATCACTATTCCGATTCCTCCAGTTTTCTTTGGAACAACTGTTGTTGCAGTACGATCTGCCTGCGTGCTGGCGGTATGTTTAGTTTTTCTTGGCGAGGGGGGGAAAAAGCTGCGACAACCTGCGAGAAGCGCGCGCTAACAAACATTGAAGCCGTGAGAAAAAAACCGCTGTTTCTCGTTGTTTTCGTCCCATTCTACCCACGGCTTCACCCCTCATTCGGCCGCTCAGCACACAAAACCGCCAAGTTTCCCTCGGGCTTGTTTAAATTTTTTAAACCATGGAGTACTAGCCGGCCTCAAAAAATTGATATGGTTTTAGACATTGCCGTTTATTCCTACAGACACCAGTTTACCTACTGGACATCAGTCACATCAGGAAACAAAAGCAGGTGAGTGGGACCATTAGGTTTCAGGGATACGGAGTGCAACGCACAAGTTAAACCTTAACTGACTTACAAATGAAAAGGAGACGGAGTTCAGTCCTCAAAGAATCTCAGACATAATTTATGTACCCATTTCATTTGAAGAATAAACGACACCGCTGTCTAAAGCTGATAATTTTGTTTTAGGAATAAAAGGAACGCAGAAGAAATAGGTAGCTACTCCAAGGCACATACCAAAACAAAAAGTGTTTTCGTCACAGCATCTCCAGCCGAATTCATGTAGCTGTTACCAATCTTAATTTGAAGAATGTACGACACTTGTACTCCAATCTCTCCAATTTTCTTGGGAACAATAGGAACTGCTACAGATCTTGCGTCATAGGCTGGTATGTTAACCACACCTATCAAAGCGAGTTTATCGTCCGCAGCAATAGAGCAGAAGTGTTTTTTACCTTTGAGATACAGTTTTGCCTGACGAAAGGAAAGCAAAAACGGTAAAACGTAGTTATTAAAGTGAAAATGAATGGTTTATGAAAACCTTTAGGTTCTGTTCACAAAGAGGGAGCGTAACCCTGGTGCTAGGGTTAGCCTAGCAAGAGGGTTAATCAAACAGCACTCGCATATTTATTCTTTTTTCACACGGCGTGTCTAAAAGGCAGGTAGCCAAGGGTTACCCTAGCAAGAGGGTTATCCTACCTGCGTTGTAAACGCTCTGCTAGGGATAACTCGCCTACCCGGGTCAACTTTCCGCCGTCATGCGTGACCAGTAATTGTGCCAATTTGAACGGTATTATCCAATTTCTTAGCTTAATTATAAAAATCTGGAAAATATTTTCCCTTTTCTTCGTGAATTTAACGTGTTTTCCATAGAGAACTTCAAGATTATTTCAAATCTTGGACCATTACAAAGAATGTCACACATGACGAAACACGTCAGCAAAGCTGGTAAAGTTGACCCAGGTGATAGGGTAACCCTACCTGTGAAATCTGCTTGTAAACCAGAGCTAACTTTAACCTGCTTGCTAGGGTTACCCTACCACAAGGGTAACCCTCTCTCCTTGTAAACAGGCCCTTAGACTCCCTTGCTTTATGTTTTCGTTGGCTTTTTTTTTGTTGTTGTTTTGCACGGTCACCTGACCGTGCGCAACGTTCAATATCATTCCTATCATTTTGAACTTACTGACCAATAGAACCATCGCAATAATTTATTCAGTCACAATTTGTGAACAAAAAACAAAGGATTGTTCACGCTCAGTGAGCTTCCAACATTGACCACAGCACCGTTGTTTACAACTTTGATGTTTGCCGGCTTTCATAACCAGTCTCCTCTACTAACTATGGGTAGAATAATGAGAGATTAAAGAGATTAAATGGCCATTTGAAATTGTGGTCACTATCCTAATGGTTGAGCTTGTTTGTGAGCATTTTATGGCAGTGACCGCCTGGCAGCTGCAATGATCGATTAAATCATCGCCCCTATCACTCGCATTGTCAATTTTACTGTATAATTACACAAAAGGGCGGGTACATTTAGGATACATTGTTAATTCTTGGATTGTCCTCTGGTTCTAGCCTGAAATTCATCCGATTGCTTCGAGTCGTTTTCTCGTCTCGACAACGTCTGAATCGACCGGCCGTTAATGCCGTCCAGTGACGTCACTCACTACCCGAAAACTGGCTAGTGATTCTGATTGGTTGATTGTCTAAACATTCGCATAATTATGTATAATTATGAAAAATTTTAGCGGGATTGTCGCTTGATGTTCAGCGGATCGCATCCCTGGCATTCTTTCGTTTAGTTCAAACATTTTGATAAGCTTAATCTTTATCTTAAACAGCAAAATTGCCCTTGTCTTCGAAACTGAATTGCTAAATTAAACTTCGAATCAAGAATCATTGCGTAGAGTCGGTAAGTTTTTCATTTAGAGCCGCTTTGTGGTTTCGGCGGCTGGTGATTTTGTTGACGCAAAACATTGTGTTTTTGAACTAAGTATTCCGTGTGTTGTTTAATTCATTGCGTGATTGCGACCGAGTTTGATTATAGAATTTAGTACAATCGGTTCAGAGTTGTACTGCATGCAGTTGATAGTTTGAACGTTAAACATGAATTACGATCGAAAAAAATAAAGCAGTTCTATATCATGCAGATATTTCCAAACGATATTTCTCTGTTTGCCACTTGAAAATCGTGTTTTACTTTTTGCATGAATTAAAGCAAAGGTCAAGGAGTAGTGACGTCACAGGACGGCATTAACGGCCGGTCGATTCAGACGTTACTGAGGGAGTAATAACAACTCGAAGTAATCAGACGAAATTCAGGCTACTCTGGTTCTTTATATGCCGAATTATTCTTCGTCACAGTCATTAACATTTATGTTAGGTTAATCATTGCAATGACGACAAATAGGAGGCTAGCCTGCGTAGCAAACGTTTCCGTCTGGTTTCGGGGCAAAGAAAGACCGACTCTCGTTCGATTTTCTTTGCTCCGAACCTGCACGAAAACGCTTGCTACGCAGGCTAATAGGAAGCCAACATTTAAGTTCATTAATCAAAGGCAATCATTTCATTTAGTTGATTAATCAAAGGTAACAGCTGAAACTAACTTAAGATGCCTTAAAATACTACAAAACGAGAAATCTAACATGAAAAATAAGTTTTTTTTCCCACGCTTACCCACATCTCCACTTCGTGGTAATTGAAGACTGTTGCCAAAAGGGAAACTTGTTCTCCCCTTTTGACTGAATATGGTAACTTGAGAGAGATAAAGTATTCCCTGAATCCCACAATTCTAAGGGGCGTTGCTAGTCCCAGGCCTGTTTTGTTGTTGATAGCCACGGCCTGCATTACCATCGTGGTTATAGCATCTGGTATTGTGACATCCATCTCAACAAGTCCGCTGCGGCTGTAGGTAACGAACAATATACTCAAATGAATAACGGATTGCAGACCATAACGTACGTTTAAGATGGCCAAAGTTAAGATTTTCTCACCAAACTAGAGTCCTGTCTTAAGTGTGGGTGCGTTTTTGAGCTTGTAACCTTACAATACTATAAAGAATATAGTGTTACATCTGCTACAGTTAACTCAAAGGTAAGAGCATTGTTTCCATTGTTGTGTACCTAAGGATAGTGACCCCGCTCTCATTAGAGACCTTACGGGCTCTAAGGTCAGGTTCAACGTCGAACTTTTCATGTACCAAACTTAACGCCTATTTGAGTCGACCCAAATGATGTAAGTTGATTCAGACGTCGAACTTAATTAGTCGGACTCAATTTATTTTTACGATGTACAATGGCCTTCAATGCTTACAGCGAATAAAAATCATAGTAATGTATGCCGTAGGTTCGGCAAAATCGACGTTTGAAGCGAAGTTGCTCCACAGTCGAAATTTCCATGTGGGCCACTCGATCTTAATTCATGGGTCGACCCAAGTTAGATTTGTCGGACTTAATTGACTCAAACGTTGATCGTTTCATGTACTTAATTGAAAGGATTAGGTTTGGTACATAAAAAGTTCGACGCTTGAACGAGGCCTAAGATGAGACCACACGCAAGAGTAGTTTCTTACTAATTGCAATTTCTCATTATAAGAGTACTCAGTAACTAGAGGTTTCATCAATTGGCTAATACTGCGGAGAGTCATTCCAAAAATCGACTTCATAATCAGTTCCAGTTCCAGACAACTGGTATCTCAATATCGACGATGGTTTGACAAATACCATTCTGTTAATTGACTTAAAAAAGGCTTTTGATACTATTGACCAGGAGATCCTTCTGTCAAAATTGGAGCTGTATGGGTTTAAAGGTGTTCGTCTCAATCTTTTCCGAGACTACCTCTCAGATAGAACTCAGGTTACAGTTATAAACAACGTAAATTCCGAAACTAGCTTCATAAGTTGTGGGGTGCCTCAAGGTTCTATCCTCGGCTTCCTACTATTTCTATTATACATTAATGATCTCCCTAACTGTAACCTTCTATCGGATGTGAGAATGTACGCCGATGACACTAATCTCACGTTTGCCTCCAAAGACCCTAATGAGTTGTTTTCATCGCTGATTCATGATTTGGGCAATCTGAAGCAATGGCTCGATTCTAACCGTCTAAGTCTTAATGTCCTTAAGACTTAACGTCTGTTTACAGACACAAGGCAAAAAATCTCTTTGCTCCCTAGCGATCCACACATATCCCTCGACGGGCATTCAATTGAAAGAGTCAATAGTTACAAATGCCTAGGCGTTCAGGTTGATGAAACACTCTCGTGGGAGGCTCATATCTCCGAAGTCATCCGTAAAGTTGCAAAAGTACTAGCTGCCCTGAGGAAGGCTAAGACCAATATGTCCCCAGAGTACCCTTGTCACTATTTACAAGTCATTGATTCTTCCGCATCTCGATTATTGCAGCGCTGTCTGGGGCTGTATCGATGCATGCCCTTAAATGGGATAGCCTCGCTGACAGGCGTGCTAAGCAACTGAAATCTTTAATGTTTAAAACTGTAAATAACCTTGTACCCGAATACCTGTCTGATAAATTAAATTCGCCAGCATTAATACCATTCACAGGCATAATCTTCGAGGTGCGCAACATAACCTGTTTATTCCGCGACCGAACACTGAGGCCCTAAAGAAAAGTTTTCGATATAGGGGCGCAGTAACATGGAACAGCCTGTCAGCTGAGGCTAAGCAGGCCACTACTTTAAATTGTTTTTATTCCGCTATTGTACATTAAGATTTTCTGAGTAGGCATTTATTATAGGATTTTTTTCAATAATGTTTGTTATTTTTAAGTCTTAGTTTAATGTGCACGGCTTTGTAGAAGGCCACTTTTTAGTGATAAGGATTCCGTGGTTAAATAAAGTTATTACTTACTTACTTACTATAACGCTTAAAACGTTAGCGTGCGAGCCTTTACTTGCTATTCGCCACTTTTACAGACGACAAGGAGACCGGGCCGAGTAAGCTTGCGCAAAGACTTCTGGGACACACCGGTCAGGTATTGCCCATTTTTTTCCTGTGTGGCCAATGATGCTGATCTTGTATATTAATTTGTAGACACTATTTTCAGTGATATTTTTTTAAAGAAAGCTTGATGTCAAGCAAAGACTAAATGTTAATGTATCCGCCAATACCAAAACAAAGTGGCTGTTGCAAAAAGGTGACTAAAGGTGGAGGTATAACTGTATTTTCAATCTAAAAGATTTCATATGAAAAATTCTTAGTGAACGTAGTAGCCTGCTGTGCGCGAATGTTTTTGTTTCCTCTCCTCCTTTCATTAACCGCAATTGAACAGAAGTCTTTGTCACCTTTTCGATACAGTTTTGTCTGACAGCAGAATGAGAAAAAGCATGGTTAATAACTATCAACATTAATAATAATAATAATAATAATAATAATAATAATAATAATAAATAATGATAATTTTTAACCAGGAGGCTCTCTCACCAGGGTGATTTTCAGAGAGGTCCCGGAAAAAAAACAATGTCAAAAGATAAAAAGCACTGAAAGATTAGATTTGTCAGGCCAAGATCTTCATTATTTCCCGGTTCTGTTCATGGCGAATACAATTTTTATTGCTCAACGGATATCACCATGACCACCATAATCGATTCTAGACCAAATTGCAACGTGCCTGAAAGGAAGACTTAGGTATCAGGGTACCCCAGAGACACACTTCTTTTTTTACTTCAACTGTAATGAGCTAGACGCTTTGTTCACGAGGAACATTTTTTAGGCCATGTTCTAAGTTCTTCGTTCAGTTCAATTCGTGAATTTATTAGTTCATCAATTCACGAATTTATCTATTGTAACCGAAGAAGACAAATATAAACAGAGGCAAAAATTGAAACTCAATTAAGATGCCTTTCAAATAAAAGTAAGTGAGGGGGAAAAATTACTGTTTATTTTTCATGGTAAACTCGTATTCATAAAACATGATGGTAATTGAAAAATGTTGCCAGAATGGAGATTTCATATGCACGCAATAAAGACAAATCATATAAAAAGTAGATCAAGTCTTATAAGTACATCCCTTCTACCTTGTTTTAATTCAAGTCCGATTGATTTTAAGTTATAAAGAGACAAATATGAGCAGGAGCTGTCGATTTGTTGTAGCGGAGAACGAAGATACGGTAAGGATCGAACAAAATCAACACTTAACAGGGAGTAAACATATACAGGTAAGTATCATGAGAAAGCCAGGCACGTCCTGAATACACTGTAGATTGTTCTGTTTATCAAAAGAGCGAACAACTGACACTAATTTAGGCTACTTTAAAAGATGCTTTGAAAAAGATGCTGTACTTTTGCTGAAATAAATTTTGACTTAAAAAAATCTGAAAAGTATTCTTTTTTCAGGCTTACTCAGAGGATTACCCGAATCTCCTCCAAGTGATTATTAAATCTGTTGCTAAAAGAGAGACTTGTTCTCCTCTTCCGACTGAATATGTAATTTCCGATAAACAAATAAATCTCAGAAACCCACAATTCTAAGCAGCGTTGCAAAACTCAGGACTGTTTTGTTGTTGATAGCCACGCCCTGCACTACCCAGGTGGTTATAGTATCTGGTATTAAGACATCTATCTGAACAACTCTGCTCGGGCTGTAAACACACGTTAGTGCAAATGAAAAACTCTTTACCTTCAATACTCGAGGAAACCTAACAAAACCTAGTGTTTGATCGATAGAAAAATGGCAAATAGTTGCCTGGTAATAAGTTAGAGCTTTCTGTCTTTTGCAATATATGACATTTCTGAGGGCATCGATAAAACCAGGAACACGGAACCATATCAAATTCTGCCGGACAAATACTCTTACATTGAATTTCACGACCACGCCCCCAAAATATGGTTGACCCGAATAGACCGTAATTTTGCAACCTTTTTCTGTTTTACTGACACTATCAAAGAAATCCCAAATGCACCTCCAGAATATAAAAGTTCATTATCTAAGCTTAAGGCTAAACTTTATTTACAATAATTCGGACATTTTTTTCTCTCGGGTTTTTCAGCTTATATTTTAACTGTTTGACTCTTTCTTAGAACATTTTGGCCCGTCAGACGACCACGCGCAGGATCTAGGCATCTACACATGTCTGTATTATATTACTACGGGAAATTTCCTTTCTTTTGATATACATGTATAACTTGCCTAGCTAGATTGGAGAGAACTTTTAGCTCGGGAAATGGCATTTCAAAGTAGCTACTTATGGTTTTTAGCCATATTGTTATGTGTGTCAAAAGCGGAGGGAGGCGAGGAAAGCGCTTGAATTGCCTTTGTTTACTACGAAATAAACAAGATTAATTGTATTAAAATTTAGTAAGATTATATGTTAAGAGTCAGGAGGAAAGCACCTCAATAGGCCACTTGCACTAAGAGGTCACGTGACCAATGCTTCCTTTAATCATTTGCATTCAAGATCTTTCATTTAGTCTGAACAGTACCGATTCTTATAATCAACTGTCTAAAATAATATGCAAAACAAATATTTTACTGTAGAATGGGCTAACTTACGTAGGTCCATTCCATTATCGTTAAGAAGTTATGACAGGTATCCTTTCATAAACTCTCCAACATTTGTGGTAAGTGACTACATTTTTGATGTTACGAAAGGGAAATCAAAGGATTACTATAACCTACTTAGAAAAAGCTAAACCGCCCAATATTATTCAATATTATTACAGAGTAACTTTCATTTGAACAGCGACCATCTGAAGCAAGTATTTAAGCTGCCACACTCTATCGTTGTCGAATCGTATGTTAAAGCCTTCAAGTACAAAGTGATTAACTCAATTCTTTACACAAATACAAAGTTGAATAAAATAGGTTTTAGAACAAATGGTTTATGTACTTTCTGTGACAATAAACCTGAATCATTTACCCATTTGTTCTATCACTGCGTTCACGTTCTAAACAGTTTTGGATTGAATTTGAGTTATATTGGTGTCTTATTTCGAATCAACGAATTCGTCTCTGCTTAGAAAATGTGCTCTTTGGATTTTTGACGGAAAATGCTTGCCCTTTACTTCATTTGCTGAACTATTTTATAATTATTGGAAAACTCTATTTGTGGGACTGTAGGAGCAAACAAATCCTTCCAGACATTTATGGATTGAGGGCGAAGATCATTGCTAGATATAAAACAGAAGAAAAAATCAGCAACAAAGAATTCTTTAAAAGAAAGTGGATACTGACGCCTTACTGTCCTAACTTCGTATTATTTCATTTCCCTGTTGTACTTTTTTCTAATTTCTTTTAGCCCTGTAATATGTTAACAGTAAATTTTGCTTTACTCTGTTAATGTCTATTGTTAAAATACTTTCTTGTAGTGTTGTAAATGTAATTATTTAACGCGATTATCAATAAATATACCCGAAATTTATACACCCGAAATTTGAGAGCAAACGCATTTAAGGGATATTTTATGGCACTTTGATTTTTCAACAAACTAGCATGATTTGCGTTGACCGCCATGTTAGAGGGCATACTCTTGCCCTCTAACATGGCGGCCTAAAGTTTTGCTTGTATAAATCTTGTTAAACGTTTGAAAGCTACGCTCAGATGTTCTGTAAACGTTACCACATCATCTTTTCAACATTTTCCTTGAAGTTTAAGTGCAAGAAAGAGGCAATTAATAGTTTTAAAAATCACATTTTGGTCACGCGACCATCTACGAACTTACTCATTTTAAGAAAATGGTGCGGGTTTGAAAAACCAAATCACTATTATTTTGTTTAAGATATGACCCACTAATCGTTTTTCGAAGACAAAATCATATAACTTTCATTTTCATAAAAACGATGTCACATGACCTCTTAATACAAATGGCCTATACTAAGGTACTCCTTAAATATTCTTAAACAACGAAGAAAGCTACGCAGATTCCAGAAATTATATATAATAGACAACTTCGATTAAGGTCAAATCTCTGACTAAGAAATTTTAATCAACACTGCACGGACCTTTCTGTCTGTGAAATATCCTGTCTTGTGCGAGGAAAGCTTGAAAAACACCCTCCTCGTGTCCCATTTTAATATATTTTGAATTTAGACGCAAGCCTAATCACTCACTACTGCCATTTGAATGGACCCTCACTCACCAAACAAATTAATTGCCACAAAACGTCATTTGTTTTCTCATACTCGGAGATGGTACAAGTTTCGTTTCCTTTCTTTCTTTCTTTCTTTTTTTTTTCCGTTTTACGTAATGTTATTTCATTTATTTCATTATTATTAATTTTTGTAAACATTATTCTTTATTATTGTTTTATTTATTTATTATGATGTTCCGGGATATTTGTGGCCTTGTGTGTCTTTAACTGACCCTTGAGAATACTTACATCTCATATGGAATGCTTAACAACTCTTGTCTCGGCTTTTTACGTGCCTATCAACCTCCCGCACGGCCTCTTCCCCACCTAGCACAGTCTATCATTCATAAACTTACTGGCTCTCAATCGGAGCAAAGTAAATGTGCAACAATGCAAACGGCAGTTGAAACCAGCGCAGTCAAAAACAAAGGCTGTCATATTGGCTCTTGTAAGGGTTTGCGGGAAAAAATAAACTGGTCAACAGGTTACAATACAGTTGATGTTCGATGGTAGCTGGTGAACGATTTCGAATGATGGGTTTCTGATCGTTAATTTTTGAATAGTCTCCTCTTTGTTAATTATTTTA
The DNA here is from genome assembly GCA_964035705.1 of Porites rus. Classification (NCBI taxonomy): domain Eukaryota; kingdom Metazoa; phylum Cnidaria; class Anthozoa; order Scleractinia; family Poritidae; genus Porites; species Porites rus. The sequence goes on from OZ037994.1 coordinate 7,450,835, forward strand.
ACCCAGTATCTTCAATTCATTCATATAACTGACACGTCAATCACAGATTGATAATCTGTTTGTTAAATCTGTTCATAGAACTCAATACGGCATTCGTTCTCTCAGTTACACTGGTCCAAAACTTTGGAATTCTTTATCTGTTAAAAGTTGAGAAAATAAAGCCGTTTTCCAGTTTTCGTCAACATATCAAGAATTCTTTGATTGATGGTCATAATACTATTATTGATTCCTAATGTTTTACGATTATATTGTCTTAACCACTATTTAATTAATGAAGTAATACTTTTTATCTGAAACAACTATTTTGCATCTATATTCCTTCCACTCATATTCTTGTTTGGGTCACCTACTCGGTTAGTTCCACGAACTATTTAGGTGTCCCAAACTCTGCACAATGAACCTACAATTGAAATTTTCTTTCCTTCACAATCTCTCGATTTTATATTTTAAAGCACTAATTTGTATTAATTATCATGATTCTGTGTGAGTTTAAATAAAAATTGACTTGACTTACCCCACTACTTGTTCTTCGAAGATCCAGGTTTCTGGGAAGAACGATCTCACGGGTGTTTGGTCGAGAATCTCCTCATCACTGGGACCAAAGTCACCGTCCTCAAATGCACTTCGCCTCATTCGCCCAAACAGAGCTATTGATATATAATAAGACAACAGACACAATTAACAAATAATAACAGAAAACAGTCCTGTAGACCTTAAAGAACATAAAAACGGTGAACTTCGGGGGCTTAAAACCGGGCGTTTGTTCGTAAGAAAAATCGACGGCAATTGAAATACATAGGTTCATAGAGTTTGGCAAAGTAATAAGTTGTTATTTTGGACAAGATGCAAAATTTCTTTCTTTCGGAAGTTAGCAAAGATCGAAAATACGGGTAGTTAGTCTGTCTGTCTGCCGGTCTATGAGAGTCATTTATCGTAAGGATATGTACGTGTGGTGGTTCCTGAAATGTCTCTGATGGAAAGAACAGTTGCTATGGTAACAGGACCAACTGGTTAACATTAGTAGTATTCTCGTCTTGAGTTCGGCTTTTCCTCCTAGGGGGCATCTCAACAACGTTTTATGCGGGGAGGCTGCGCCACGAAGAATGACCCCTTCCCTTAGTATACAATTATTGACAGCAGGGGTATTCCCTTCGTCTTTCTCATACCTAGTTTGGAACGCGGAATCCCTTTTACCTGCTGTAAATGCACCGTCAATTAAATACGAATAAGTCACATAAACTCGAACACATTTACATTTGGAACCCCATGACTACCAGATTAATTATGTAAACATTAATTCACGTCATCAGTATGGTCTTTTGAGGGCCGAATGGCAGACGTCTCCCGTGAAACGCCCCGAGCGGCGAGGAGGGAGAGGAGAGAGCTATGTTTGCAGGCTCGGCGAGGAGCTAGAAGAGAAGGTTGTATATATTCGCTGGCTACAGTATGGGTCAAATTGGACAGTCATGTTGCTGCAACACAACAACTGTATACAGAAATACAGTGTCCTTAGCATTAAACGCATTTCCTTACTGCACTGTCGTTTTTATTTAACGTATTTCTCGGATTGAGTGACATAAACAATATTATATTGAGATGCCAAATGAAAACCAAACCAAGACAACTTGTCACCTGATACATCGTCACTTGCACGTCTTTTTTGCCGCGAGTTGTCACCACCACACCCATAACCTGAGAAATGAATGATGAATACATTTAAAAAATACATTAAAATAAACTTATGTGGAAAACAAGACGAAAGCAAGGTCTACCCTAGCTTTCTTTAGTTTCTTCAGTTAAAGCAACAATATAAGTGACTTAATTACGCACTGGGTTTGGGAGCTACGGCGAAAGACCTGTCCACGTGCACTCTGGCCATAACAGTGTAAAGCCCAGTAGAAACGGACGCAATATCATTGTTGGATGTTACATGTTGCTTCCGTTTGCACACCCTGTTGCATGTTTGTTGTTGCGTGTTATTGGGAATTGTAATTGCGCAAAGTTTGAAACCGGTCAAACTTTTAGCCCCGTGCAAACGGACGCAACAACTCCCAACATTGTTGGGTGTTGTTGCGTCCGTTTGCACGTAACATAAGTAATAGGGGAATCTTTGCATAAACGACCAGTAAAGCTTTTTCTTCAAAATATTCTTTGAGAACGTTTCTTCAACGAACCACAGTTTTCAAGCGCAGTGGTTAAATTGCACGAAACGTCAAACCCAGATCGATGGATCCCAAGTTTCTATTTGGCAAATTGGAGAGATCTGTCTTCGTCTCAGTCTTTTCTTCTGCTTTTTCTTCTCCTTGCGCAGTGTCAAAATTAACGCAATAATTGCACCATATCGGCCCAGCCAGCCCAAATTCCAGGTTTCTGTCGACATGGGTCGCAGTCTTCAGTTTCTTCGTATACTTCTCCTTTTGCGCAGTTTAATTACCAAAAACATACCATCGCAGTTTTAGGGATGAAGCATTTTTAATACAATGACACAGTCATTATAATAGCAGTGTATAAGTGTGAAGTGGATATTTCCTTTATACTTTTTTCTCACCTTCTCTTCCATCGCTCACAAAGTTTTCAGTCATCAAAACGACACCAGCGTTCTTTAAATTAAGAACAACAACAATTATGATTTTTGACTTTTTTTTTTGGAAATATGGAGACAATAAAAGAGGTTTCCTTGCAAGACATGCAGTTCAGAGGTGTGATTCATTTCTGTAATGGACCCTTTGCACGAAACGGTCACATATGGAACAAAAAAACCTTACTGGATGGCAAACGACCAGACGCAGAGGGGCAGGAAAAACAGAGGCTACATCATTCATAAAGCTAAGAAAACATCCTTTTTCTTCAAGGTCCCACTACTTTGTTTGCCATCCAGCAAGGTGGTTTTTGTACCCGTGACCGTTTTGTGCAAAGGACCTCGTAGTTTTCTTCGTAAATATCCATTAGAATTATCTTTGTAGCTCTGATACCAACCTTGAAGATATCCTTGCTGTTCTTTCCTCCGCCAACACCGCACCCAAGGTCGAGAGCCTCGGTTGTTTTGAAAATCTGTACCAATGATTAATAATAACAAAGTTTATGATCCACGATAGAAGCTATGCGTAGATGTTTTATTCCCAGTTTTAGTTTTTTTCTTTCTTTCTTTCTAAAGCGCTAAAAGCCAGAACCTCCTCTCACCAGGATATGTCATTTATTTCTCACATTTTGCACATTTTGGCAAACTTTGGAAGTAGGGGGTTGATATAATTATATGGTCTTGAGAAGACGTAATATAAAATGGTAAAAAAGACAACAAATGTTGAATAATTGCTTATTTAAAGTTTTTAAACTGTTAACATAAATCTGAAAAAATCAGTAAACTGATTCAAAGTGGCGGCATTGTGAATGACGTCACAGGTTCGCAGCAGTGCCATCACAACCTTTATATCACATTGTAGAGTTCATCACAGGCTATCTATTAAACGATTAGTCTTTGCAAAGTATTTTGACATAACAAACACCTAAGGGGTGAAACAGCTCCGCTGTCCCCTTGTACCGTTCATGGGGAATTGTTGTCCTAGAACTCAATTAAGGCCGAATTAGAAGGTACGATTTAACTTACGACTACAGTCAACTCTCGTTATAGCGGACACCCTCGGGACCGCGATTTGGTGTCCGTAATAGCGAGAGTCCGTAATAGCGGGGTGCGAGAAAATTTTTATTTTAAACCATATTTACAGAAGGGGGTCACATGTGTGTCCATTTTCATTAACTCCAGTACCTTTTTCAGACCCGTTGTCGCAAGTAAAGACCGTCAGACTTAATTTACAAACAGAACAGAACTTAACAGAACAGGAGTTACGTACCCTTTGTGTGCAGTAGTTCTTCTAAACTCATTTTGTGCTATTTTTATTTACTGTACCGGTTATGGCCAGTCCTCAAATTGGAAGAGTTGAAAGCAAAGAGTACTACTCGTGGATGCGAGGCCACCATGCTTACAAGGACATTTTCGAGCCTGTTATTGGTACCAAGCTCACTTTACAGCGGGAACCAGAAAATGCAAAAGATCCGCATGTTGTTGCTTTTGTAGAAGATACTGGACCCATTGTTAGCCATATCCCATTAGCTTTATCGAGAATTGTGTCGTCTTTTTTAAAAAGGGCTATCCACAAGGAAACAGCAGAAATCTGTGGAAAACGGATCAATCGAGGATCTCGCTTGGGACTGGAACTTCCAGTTATTTATAAGATTTACGGCGGAAGGAAATATTTGGACAGACTGGACGAACTTATTCATGGCAGCGAGACTGCAAAGAGGGACTTAAGAGAAAAAGACAAAGACAGTCTCAAAGCAGAAAAAATAGACTTTCTATGTGTGCAAATATTCCAAGATGCTGCTCGGTGTCCGCTATAACGAGAGAGAAAACAATAAGATTGTGACGTTGGGACCGAATAAAGTGTCCGTAAGTCCGTAGTAGCGAGAGTCCGTAATAGCGGGAGTTTATTTCAGTCAAACGTTTGTAACTTTCGCCGGGGATTTTGCTGCTGTCCGTAATAGCGGGGTGTCCGTAATAGCGAGGTGTCCGCAAGGCGGGAGTTGACTGTATAGTGC
>OZ037994.1:7460427-7500427 GCA_964035705.1 Porites rus
TTTTAATAAGTCAGAATAATAACTAATTATAAGAAGTTGATGCCATACGATTGTTCATAAATACAGTCTAACCTCTCCTTACGGACACCTCTCTATTACTGACAGTTTCTTTGGTCCCAGAAATGCCAAAAATCATACATTCCCTACCTCTATAATACGGACACCTCTGTAAAGTAGACACTTGGTTGTGTCCCTTTGGCGGAACTTCTCAAAATCATAGACAACGATATACAGCAAAACCCGGGAGCAAAACCCGCGACTAAGAACCTGCATTTTCCCAAGTTCTTACATAAATGGTAATTAGCACAAATTTAGGTTATGTAGGTACTCAAAACACTGTCTTATTTTCTGAAGAAAAGGATACATTGGCAAGCTGTGGTATATTCAGCATATTCCTTATATAAAATCTGCATACCCTTACATTGCATGCAGTTGGAGTGATAAGACACCTAAGTCTACAAAGAGGATCCTGAATGTTGACTTATCTTATTTGCCCAAGATCTTATTGCCCATAGATTAAAAACAAAAGACAATTTCAAATTTTAGGGTTAACAGGAGCCCTAACTGGCAAATTTTAGCCTAACAGGTTCTTAGTCGCGGAAATTCCGAAAATAAGCCCCTCCATGTATAAGCCCCTCCAAATATAGGCCCCCTCAAACGGGTAACGCAAAAAACCCTCCGTTAAATCGCCCCTCCAAATATAAGCCCCCCGGGGGCTTGTACTTGAAAAATTGCCCTCAAATACAAAGTAAAACAAAGCAAAAACGGTAAATTTACTTCCAACTATGAGGCTAACCCAATCGGTTTTGAAACGCAAATTTCCCTCAGTAGATATGCCCCTCCGAATAAAAGCCCCTCCAAAAATAAGCCCCTCAAAAAGGGCCTTTGAAAAATATAAGCCCCGGGGCTTATTTTCGGAATTTTACGGTGTTCCATATCCGTTTGCAAGTAGCTTAAATAATTATGATTTGGGTTAAATTGGTGCACCATACCTTTCCTGGTTTTGTAAGCTGGCGAACCATGATCAGAGGACTTCCTTGAGAACTAAACGGCCTCACCAACAAATTGGCCAACGCGTTCTGGTCTTTTTGCAACTTTCCGTTGTCAGTGTTCACCTAAAAATGGCAAATAAAAGAAGCTTTTAAACAACACACTGTTCATTCTCATCTGACAAGCCAAACAATAACTCTAAGCATATTAGGGAGCCGAGCTTTTAAATGGAATGTTCTTAAAGGCCGGTACACACTAGGCGACATGTCACTGCAACACTTCGGGGGGATAAATCACTCGGTGTGTACAGGTCGGGCGATAAGTTGCTACAAAAAGTTGCGTGACACATCGCAGGGACAAATCAATTCGTGTGAACTGGTGAATTAATGTCTAAATCTTTGTCTCAGCAACAGAATTTTGTCGCCGCAACAAGTCGCACAAATTCAGTCTGATTCGATTTTGTGCGACTTGTTGCGGCGACACAATTCTGTTGCGGAGACAAAGATTTTTACAAAAATTCTCCAGCACACACGGGGCGATTTGTCGCCGCAACAAGGTGTTGCTGCGACTTGTCGCCTAGTACGTTCCTATCTTAAAACTTACAACATAATGAAGGCATTGAACGAGGAAAAAACTGGCATCTGAGACCTCTGTCGATCAAAGTTGAAAATAGATTAAACAACCACGGTTTTGCGCATGCGCTCTCTTCACGGTGATCGTGATTTTGTTAAGACGGTCGGTTTGTCAAACTTTGAATCTCGGGAAAATTACGGACCACACTTAAGTTCAAAAAGAAAATGAAAAATTTGTCGCCTTGGGTGTGCTTCCTCCATGTCCCTCCACAAAACGCCTTTCTTAGATTGTAAACACTGAGAGACAAAGGAAAGGCTAAGGCCATAGGCAAAAAGGAAAATTAAAAAGGGCAGTTAAGGGTTTTCAAAAAATAGGGCATAAAAGTGATACAGTTCTCCATCCGGGGTGTTTTGTGATAACTTGTATATTTAAATCGTGCAAAAAAAATTAAAGAAATCAAAGTCTTTATCAAAGAGCTGAAACTTCGAGATGTTTGTTAGAGTTAAAGGAACTAGCGCTTCTTGTCCCTTTGAAACGACAACAATTACGCTAAAACATTTACGTTAGAACATTTTAGCATCCTTGGCCACATGCTCGCTTGTTTCCAGGGCCTCTCGCTTCTGGGAACGGATGGAAGAAGTGGCGCCTCTGGAGGCGAGATTTCGCCCGCCACTTTTAGCAAGTGATGAAAGCACCGGTTACGAGAAAAAACGGGGTCAATCATTTTACCTGAATGGAAATGGGATCGCAATCTGAACAAGCGTCGATAACAAACTCGACTTCCCCTTGTTCATCCGTGAAGTCTCTTGAATTTGGGTCATTGTCAATTTTTCTTAGCTGTATCTGCACTCCATTTTTCTGACCTCCACGAGCCTTGATCTGCATGGGCACGTTCTTGGCGGGCTGTTTATTTGGGTAGGTAAGAGCGACCTTGAAAATAAATACTAGCATTAAATACTGAAAAACAAATCTATGCTGCAATACGACCTGAACGCAGTGGCTGGACTGTTCTTAGTCGCTGTACAATAGACCTTATTCACGCCATCTTTGCACGCGCTTATGAACTGATGAGTTAAAGGCGGGCAAACAACTGATAAAATTTGCCATTACACGAAATCGCGGTGATTTTTTTTTTTTTCTAGATAACATGATATGAACAACGTTTTATCTTAAAGACGACAAGAGCAAATTATGGCTTGAAGTGATCATTGTTACTTTTAAGAATGCAATATAAGCGACCGTAGATGTCCTTAAAGAAAGCAATAAGGACACAAAACTTGTCGAAACTCCAATTGTACATTTTGCGTGACTAGCTATAGTAAATCGTCGTCCCGTTTTAAGAGAATAACAAGCTCGACTGTGATTATTCGTACTGGCAAATTTTATAACCTGATTGCCCCCTGAAATACCACGTGGCATTGTTTTTATCCCATCAATCCTAAAGCGCGTGCAAAAATGGCGGATATCGTAAATAAGGTTATTGTTCTGGTTTTAACGAGTTCTTGACACTTTGTTAAAAGCCAGAAATAGTTTATATTAACCTTTTCGTTAAAAAGGAGTTTCTTTATCTTGAAGAAGCATCATCACGCTCCTCATGGCGGAAGGGGCTTAAATGTTTCATGTCAGACAATTTTGATAAATGCGCCTGCTCGTTGACAGTCAATATGTAAATCCGTTCAAATATCATAACGTGGTTTCAAAAATCATGACTTAAACTTCCCGGTCAACCCTGTATTTTTCAAGCTCTATTTCAACCACTTAGGTTGTTCATTCTACTGCGAACATCATGGCCACTTTCATATCTTTATCCGCAGTTCAAAGTAAGATTCAGTTCATACATTTTCAGTTCATTTCATTTCCGCCATCGGGTATATTACGAACTCAAAACGGCCTGCTCTCCGATTAGCTTGATTAGTTCAATGGAAAGAGCGTTGCAACCGGTCATCGCAAACTGTCAGGGTTCAATTCCCGGTCAAGCATGTATTTTTCAGGTCCTTTTTCAACCGCTAATGTTGTTCATTCTCATAGAAGATCATGTTCACTTCCATATCATAACTCATACTAACATATTCAGTTCGATCGGCATACCTTCACTACAAAACGCAATCCTGGTTTAAAATACTTTGCCGTGTTGGCAAATTTAATGAGGTATGGACTGGATGTAAATTGGCAAGACATATCCACTGCACTTTCTTTGTTGCCAGTCGCTTTTTCAATGACGTCAACTTGAACCTCAAGTCTGCTGCTTTCTGGAAACCACAAATTCCCTGGAAGGTCCCGGATGATCTGAAGTCGCTCTGTCAGTGTGGTTACACCACTCTGGTCAAGCTATATTAACCAAAAAAAACAACATACAAGACCGTTTAGTATACAGTTAACTCTCTCTTTCAGCCCCAATACTCACATACAAATTCTCGAAACTGATCGCCATACATTTCCTTTAAGAATTAGTTGAGAGAATTTAATAAAAGATCAAGACAATTTCTCTGTGGTGATCATTTTATTAATTCTCACACCTTTATCTCTTGACAACGTATGGATATTGTTAGGAGAAAATTCATGTTGGTCACTATTTGGACTTAAAGGGTAAAACGGACACCTTTGGGACCGGCACTAAGTGTCCTTCTAAGAGAGATGTCCGTCTTATAGAGAGTCAAGTAAAGGGAGTGAAGAAAGGCAGGGACCAACTCTAGGTGTCCGTTTTACAGAGGTGTCTGTTAAGAGGGAGTCAACTACAATTCCAAAAAGTAAAACTGTCTATACTACCGTTTTTTTTTTTTTCGTCTTATTGTTAGATTGATTACTCCGTTTGAGAGACCGACTGGAAAACGCAATATCTCCATGGCGACGGGAGTCAGGGACCAGAAAACAAAGTTTTATACGGCTAGGCTCCGCCCCGAGGTCCAACCCCTTACCCTTTTATATGCCTTTTTAGACAGAAAATGTATGTACCCCTTTCGTATACCTTCCATTGGCAAATGGTATCCCTTTCGCATACCTAGTTTACAACGTTGCATCCCTTTTAACTGCTGTAAATGCACTATCGTTAAAATATGAATAAATCACAAAAGCAGGAAATTCCCTCGACTTTTTCGCACCCATAAATTCTTCTATTAGCCCTTTTAGGTCTTTTTACAGACGGAAAGACAGATTTCCCTGTCTACCCTTTTAAATACTTTAACTAGTTTAAAAGAAATTTGTTTAAAGAATACCAGGAATAATGGTCGAAAAATTTGAACAAAGATAAATTAGACTCTTCAGTTGGGAATAAATTAAGTCTGTATAGTGAACTGAAAAACGAGGTCAGATTTGAATCTTATCTTGATTTAATAAAGAACATTATGACAAGAGTGGCAGTAACCAAAATGCGGATTTCTTGCCACTTGCTACTTATTGAATCTGGGCGCTACAAGAAGATACCCAGAGTTGAGAGGCTTTGCCCCCTTTGTAATAGATCAGAAACTGGTGATGAATTCCACTATTTGTTGAAATGTACTCACTCATCACTTTCTCATATAAGGGGTATCTTCTTGGGGAGCCTATGCTCGATAAACAGTAATTTTACGAATATGTCTTGCAAGGCACTATTTTTATATATCCTGGCTATGTGCGATAAAAAACACCATAAATCTTAGTGCCTCTTATATTGAAAATATTCTAAATTGTTGTAAATCCGAACTCTAATTAAACTTTCTTACCATACGAGTAGCGTAGAAGTCGTACATAGCCAAGTAATTTTTCTTTTATGATAATATTCAATATATAGTTTTTGTTCCTTTCTTTCTTTCTTAACTTTTATTTTACTTTGTTTCGTTTGTCATTGTATTGACTGTTTTGGTACTGAAATCTTCATGTCGAAGATAAAGTCAATAAAGTTGTTTAGCGAAATCCCTACCGTTTTTTATTCCTGATGAGGCATGAAAAAGGTATACCTTTCGGGCGGAGCCTCCCCTCCCCTCCGGGGCCAGAGAGGCTTAAAGCGTTAAGGTGAAAATTTTCTTGTTTCAACCTGCCATCTTTTTACCTAAGGCAGTTTTAAGGCAAATCCTCACATTCTTCTCTTGAAGTCGCCAATCTTACAAAGTACAAAAAAGGGTTCAATTTAATACTAACAAACTAGCTAGGAACTAAATTTTAAAAAAAGTTCATAGGAAATCTTAGACAAAAAGGTGTTTGCATAATGGGACTCTCAGAGATACTTAAACACTATGACTGGTCACTGTTTAAAAAGGGTTCAATTTAACACTAACAAACTAGGGACTAAATTTTAAAAAAAGTTTATAGGAAAACTTAGAAGGGAAGGTGTTTGTATAAAGGGACTTACAGAGATACTTAAACACTATGACTGGTTACTGTGTCAGTTAACTGCAGAACTGAACAGATTAAAGGGACTGAAAAACTTACCACGATGGCATGTTTAGCAAAAGGGACGCTCATGCCATTGCGTCCGGCTATGGCCAAATTCACAACGGCAGTGCCGATAACGGGCTTTCCATAAGTGTACCTTAAAAGAGATTGGCACAGGCGTTAAGGGAGCATGAAATTCATCAAAGTTCAAACGGAGGGAGCTGCAAGGTGCCCTCTTATGAGAGTCTGGATGGGGTTAACTGACAACCGACAAATCGCCTAAAATTTAACTGACAACTGACATTTGCCTTGCGTTTTACTAACAACAGACAAAGGACCCGATTGTCCTTTATTTTCTACGACACCCGTAGCATTGTTCCACTCTTTCCGTCAAAGAATGCGATCAAATGTGCGTTTCTATGGGTAATCGTCGCGACAGGACGTTTAAGTGTCATTTAACTGACAACTGACAAAAAGCCTAAAATTTAACTGACAACTGACAAACGGCCAAAATTTTTAAGTGACAAATGACTTTTGTAGATCCTCTCTTACCTCTACCAAGTCTCGTCACAAACCACTAACAGATCTTCGCCATGAGACTGGGTACAAACTTCCAGAGATTGATAAGTCCTTGATGGTTCTTTAGGCCGGCTATATTTACACTACTTATTCACTTCCGCTAAGGTCCGAATACCTGTTCACAGTACACCAAATTAAAGTGTGGCACAGAACCTAACCGATATGCGACGCTCCACTTTCAAGATCGGCGCGGTGCAGCGTTGCTCCGTTACAGAAATCGCACTAAAATTAACGTTCTTATATGTGAACAGAAGCCCTATTCGGTATGGTTTTTTGCACCAGCGCAAAAGCTATCCGCCATTCAGTTTGATGCGTCAGAGTCAGATCAGATGATATGGTGTATTCAGTAAGCTATAAAACAGTGCCACGACTGAAAACAACGAACAATGATATCATCTACTTGTATGCTAAGTTTTCACACAGGAACTTTTTAGGAAAATGATGATCAACCGAAGGAAGCTCGCAACCGCGGTCAATTCAATTCTCTCACAAATTAACTATGCGGATGTAAGTAACGTACTCTATCTTGGACATTAGGTGTAGACCGTTTTTAGCATAGCATGAAGTCATTTATTCTAACGGGTCATGAAAATAGTCAATAAGGCTGCTTTGTAGGGAAAATCCCTATTGTTTTGCTTTACAAAGCTGATAAATGTATCTGAAATTGTGGTTGGCCAAGCAAAAGTGCCAGCTGTAACGATTGTTAGGAACCTCGGGACGTGGCTTGATACGAACCTCACCATGTCTGCACACATAAATGAAACGTGCCAAGCTGCTATTTATCATCTGTATAACATTAAACGCATTAGCAGGTATTTGAGTTATGATGACAGGAAGTCTATAGTTCAAGCAGTTATAATGTCACGTATAGATTATTGTTATAGCCTCTTGGTTGGTGTTCCATCCACCCAGCTAAGCAAATTACAGCGTCTACAAAATGCAGCGGCTCGCCTTGTTAGTAACGTCGCAAAGTATGACCACATTACTCCTACACTTGTTAATTTACATTGGCTTCCAGTAACGTATAGGGTAAATTTTAAGATAGCAATGCTTGCTCATAAGTGTATCTATGGCAACGCACCCGAATACCTTAAGGATCTAATAAAAGTTAAGAGTACCACCAGATATAATCTTAGATCGGACGGGGAGATGTTACTCGAGAATTATAGTGCACGATCAAAGAAGACACTTGGAGACAGGACTTTCAAAGTAGCCGTCCCTAGAATCTGGAACATTTTACCGAAGGACATTAGGAAACAGGACAACTATTATGCTTTTAAGAAGAAGCTTAAGACTTATTGTTTTAAACTTGCATACAATTTTTAATTGTACATAGATGTATATTAATTTTACTCTCTTTTTTATCAATTTAAATGAAACATATAACATTTCTTTTAACTATAATTATTGTAAGTAATAGGTTAAGTACTAAATAATTAAGTTTGGTGTCATTTACGGATATATTCATGTTTAATTCGATAATTAATATATTTTTAGTTTGCTTTAATAGTTTGTAATGCGCATTTGATCATTTGATATATGTTAATTTGCGCAATACCAAATAATAAATATTATTATTATTATTATTATTATTATTATTATTATTATTATTATTATTATTATTATTATTATTATTATTATTAAGAATACTTAAAAACAACACAGGAATTCCGATTACTCATATTCCTGAAAGCATTTACAAGTGTACTTAACAATTATTCCTCGAGCCCGAATGGGCTCCGAGTCAATAGCCCATGAGGCCGAAGGCCGAATGGACTATTGACTCAGAGGCCATGAGGGCGAGAGGAATAACTGTTTTAGTAAAATCCAACTAGTTGGTCAAAAATATCGAGAATAAACTTTAGCTAGTTAAAGCTAGACTTTAATCCTTTTTTGCCGCCAAAAAGCCCGCGCTTTTCGCTACTAGTGGGCTAAAACATATAGCCAGTAGTGGCTCAACCATCAGAACGCAGCATTGATGATAGACCACTAGTTGGATTTTACTAATAGCATTTACACGTAGTGGTTGGAAAACGTTAGGCAAGTACGCGGTCACTGTTATTCTATGAAGCCCTACCTTGTTGTAATGTTAAATCTGATGTGATTATCCGTTTTGAGGATATAAGGCGGTACTCTGAGTCTCACCGAGAACTTGGGGAGAACTAAAAACAACGATTATAACATGGATAACAATTGGAATTATCATTCGAAGCAAATTTTTCTTTCTTTTCATTGGCTGAGAGCCCACCACGTGACCTGCAAATAACTGCCTACAAATAATGGTCTGCTCATGCGCAATGCCGTCCAACTGTGTTTGGCTGCAAATAATATTCTGCTCATGCGTAAAGGAAACCGTGCTTTTCTCCTTCTTGCGATCGCTCTTGCGTGAAAATGGTAGATCGCTTCGCTTCCCTAGGATAATCATTAAAAAAGCAAACTCGGTGATCGAATGATAAAAAAATTATTACGGAATAATGTCGAATAAAAAGAAGGCGTGGAGGTCGAGCGGTTATACTTTTCAAATAATCTAAGAAAAAAGATTCTTACCGTATTCCTTTACCTCGAATTGCACCGAAGTGTTGTGGATGTCCTTTAAAAAGTGAGACAAATAAAAATGAGATAAGGTTCTTTTTTTCATTAACGGTATTTGTAAAAGGCCTATGGAATTAGGTGGACAACAGCAAACTTACCTGATGACCATACATGGCTGTTATAGTCCAGTTACCCAGGAGAATAAAATCATCCAGCTCAAGTCTCTTTGATATGATTCCTTAATAAAAAGGAAAAAAGTATGTATCATTATCTTAATGAAATATCTCACATCTGAACGCATACAATAAAGTGATGATCCAACCTTGTTCAGTTCAGGGCGAGCAGGAGAGAAATCTGGAAACAAATTAAGTGGACAAAGAACTTGTAGATGTCCTACCTGTACTCGAATCCAGGTCCTTCCACTGTTGGACCCTGACTCCCTGTGGGTTCTGAAAGGAAAACGGTCACGTTAGTAGTAGCAGCAATAGTAACAATAGTAGCAATACTAGTGGCAGTAGAAGTAGCGTTAGTACTAGCGGTAGCAGTAGCAGTACTGCTACTGCTACTGCTACTGCAGCTACTGCTAGCAGTAGTAGTAGTAGTAGCAGCAGCAGCAGCAGCAGCAGCAGCAGCAGCAGCAGTAGTAGTAGTAGTAGTAGTAGTGGTAGCAGTAACAGAAGCAAGAGCAAGAGCAGTGTCAAGAGCAGTATCAGTATCAGTAGCAAGAGCAGTAGCAGTAGCAGTCAGTAGCAGTAGCAGTAGTAGTAAATTCTCTTAACTGATTAAAGGAAATGTATGGAGATACGTCTGGAGAATTTGCATATAGACGTTAATTCCTTATTGGCCCTTAATTTTGTGGGTCTTTAATTTCCCGTTTTTCGCGATTGAAAAAAAAGCGAAATTTCAAATCGCAGAGAAAAATTATTTACTTGCAATAGCAACAACGTATATAGGACATGTACCGACAATATCAATTGTTAACTGGTGTTACTGGTAAGCTACATTTTGTATCTTAAGTTGTGAAAAAACGTTACTGATTTTGCAAAGATTTCACACATTGCTTGTTCCATTTTAACAAGAAATTTTATAAAGAGCAGACTTTTCAACAAAATAAAATGAAGTTGCGAACGCTTAAATCGCGAAATTTAAAGCCCTTTTTCATAAATTATTTGCCTGTGAAAATTCGCGAAAAAAAAAAAACACCACGAAATACTGTCTCGCCAAAATCGCAAAATCATGTAAAACAATAAGGTAGACATTTGGGCTTAAAGGATGAACGGTTTAGCCGTACCTAGTGTTGGAGAAGTTTGGTGATGGTTTGTTGGAAATGAAACTGCTTTTAGGTAGTGGTGAACTTAAAAGCTGACATATTAGCAGCAGCAATGTTGGTCAAAAGAGTTACATGGTGAGTCAGAGTAAAATGGGTTTGGCCATGCTAAGCTGACATATTAGAAGCAGTATTGTTGGCAGTGCCGGATTCAGACCTTGAGATAAGGGGGGGCCGTCATCCAGACTCTTAGATAAGGGGGGCAGTCCCCCCCCCAAAAAAAATTTTTTCGGCGCTTCGGGCCTCAGTTTGGTCTAAAAATAAGAGGGGGGGCCAGGACCCCCCGAGGCCCCTCCCCTGGGTCCGCCACTGGTTGGTCAATAAAGTTACATGGTAGTCAGAGCCGTAAAATGGGTTTGCACAGTCTTGGTAAGCTGATATATTAGTAGCAGTATTGTTAGTCAATCGAGTTACATGGTAGTCAGAGTAAAATGGGTTTGGTCTTGGTGGTATATGGTTATGGCAGTTTTTGCTTGTTAAAATGATTTGGGATGAAGTGGTAAAAAAAAACCGCGACATTAAACTTACCAGAACCATGATGGTTATCTGTTTTGGGAGAAAAAAGAAAAAAACAAAGGTTTAGAACTCGTGCAAACCAAAAGCCATGCATATGCAACTGCTTCACCTCCTAATCTACCAGTTAGGATTCTTAACCACATTTTGTTGCATTTGAATGTTTTTGTTTCATAATTGCTGGAAAGCCCCATAAGAGAAGAGGATATTGATTTTAAATTTAAATTTACGAAAGAACGACAAATTGTACTCACATTTCTGCCAGAGGGTTTCATGCCAAGGTCAAGCGGAAAAACTCGAATTTTTACTGAAAAGGAAAAGAGAAAAATAAAGATGTGTATCACGTCAAAAAGTACGGCTCTGGATCGTATCTCATATGCTCATCGTTTGTCAGTTTTACCGCCGGTGAAATAAAAGATGGTTTTTGCAAGAAGTAAATATATACACTTTAATTTCCATCAAACGGTCACCCTGAGGGTACCGGCAAGTGGCCGCTTAGTGAAGGTTGGCCCCTCAATAGAAGTTCGAAATAAATTAGCATAATTTAATTTTTAGAAGAAACATCACCTTACTTTGAAAAAAAAAAACAAGCGATGGGAGCACTATTACTGGTTCACAATCGGTCGTCACCTTCTATTCTGGACCGTATTTTCCGTCAGCGTATTCTTGAAATGAAGTCAAACTACGCGCATTAAGCGCTTGATGGCCGCTTAATAGAGGTGACAACAATGGGAGAACTCTTGTTGAGACGGCTCAAAGGTACAATTATTTGGGGACTTTAAAAAAGGACTGGCCGCTTAAAAAGCAAAGAAAAATTGGTAATCCATCTATCCGAGAAATTTTGGTAATCATGTGACCATACGCCCGTGCGTCTGGACCACAGGACAACCAATTTGAAATATCAAACTTTCTAGCTAGTGTGGGAGCCTGTATGTCATGGTCAATTGACAGCTGTGAAAACTGGCTATCCGCTCACAAGTTTCACATGACCGTATCGCGGGCTCAGGTGCCCTCTCATCGAGGTCACATTTTTTAAGTTTTCCGCTGACCAGTTGTTAGCGTTAAATTGATGATTTAAAGTCCATTGTATGTTGTAAAACCCCTAAGAACGTCTGCGTGGGAGGCTATTAAAGCTCTGGCTAAATCTATATATTAGGAGGTTCAACTGCACATGTACTTCGTACCATCTTGTTTGGGAGTATAGATTGGTTTGTCTGTCTGTATGAAAACCATCCCGTCTTTGTAGCTCAAAAGAATCTTGGCTTCCTGTTGAAACTGGTAATGACCATCATCCGACTTGGCCACCAGATAAACATATTGTTTATCCACTGAGTTGGGGTCGGGCAGATCCTGAGGTTCAACCTGGATAAAACATCGTAAACTGATTAATGTATAAAATATAAAAAGATAGATAAAAAGATAGCCGAACGTTTGTCGTCACTGATCAATCGGGGACTTTTGTCAAACTCTGAACTTAGGCTTTGAAGCTGCAAAAATGAGGTGTTTTACAACGCTAAACAACAATAAAGCTTATTGATATTGTTGTCGTTGTTGTTGTTGTTGTTTTTGAATTACCGTCACAAGGAGATTGAAACTTGCGAGGCGCTTCCACCAAAAGCTGGCCGTTAAGTGCAATTTCCAGAGACCTTTTACCACTTATAGCTTGAAAGAGCTTGAGCAAGTACGAAAAAAAGCACAGTAAAGTTTCAGCGGACAACAAGAAAAAATCAGACCATGTTTCGCATTTTTTTCCGAAAAATATGGAGGTGCTATTTTACGTACCTTTACTGGAAGAAATATGTTGCTTCCTGGGGAATAAAAAATATAGAACAAAATAAGTCACTGGTGTAATTCTGCCGGGGATATGATCTGTTTTGCATACATAAAATTTACACAGTAACTCATGTTGTGTATAAAATTATGTCTTCCAGCATCACTCCCTCTCAGGGGCATTCCTAGGGGGTGGGGTAAAGGAAATGGCAAAACATTCGAAATAAAGAGAAATAACTAAAGATTGCATCACCTTGATCTACACGTCCCTGTACTTGGGAAAATGTCTTTCGTCTATGTGGGTAGTCCTGTAGATACAGCTTTACATTCACAGGGTTCCCAGCATCAAATACCGCAATGGAGACTTGTTCTGTGACCCCAATGTGGAACACATTCGGGGCCATGATTGCATACCTGCAAACGTTAAAAGAAAAGTTTTTTTCCGACCTTCTCGTTCCTAATGTCCGTCGTTCGAACTGCCTGATCACCAATGGTGCTCGTGCATGTTTCCTGATCAGAGGTAATTCACCGCCAAATTTTTTTTTTTCCATTTTAGATCAAAGACTTGTCACGTGAGATCGTGATATATTCCCAAGAACAAAGTTAACACTTCCGTCAACTACGAAGTTCTTAAGACTTGGGCAAACGGACACAAAATTGTTCGCCAACCTCTCCCAACATTGTTGGATGTTACATTTTGCGTCCGTGTGCACACCCTGTTGCACTTTGTTGCGTTTTGTTGAGAGTTGTTCCGCTTAGTTGAAAACGGTCAAACATTTAGTATAAGTGCAAACGGACGCAACAACTCCCAACACTTGGGCCAACAATGTTGCATCAGTTTGCACGGGGCTTTAGGCGCTTGCCAGGCTAGTATCCCGATAATTCAGCTTTGTCCCTTCGGTTAGGCCTCCAGGTCCATTGTCTACCTAATTCGTAAACGCAACTTTTTGAGAACGTTCTCATACAGGCTTTGCGTATTAGCGTGGACGGAAAACATTTTGAAAAAGGAACTTTTTACAAAACGCTGTCGCCCCGAAAACAATAATCATGTGATTTCTCTAGTAACGTTCCGCAGTTTTCTACAATAGTTTATTCGGCTTAGTGCGAACAGAACACATCTTAAAGATTTGTTTTCAAATTATTCCGATCAATGCTGTCGGAAAGCGAAGGATCGATCGATCATGGATCAGTGCGTTAGAGACCTTAATTTTTTCAAGTTAACACAACCTCGTCCCCAGGGCTTTTCCCTTAAAATATTTTGAGAGAAAAGCCCTGGGGACGAAGTTGAAGTTAACAGAAAATGTTCCAAAGAGTTCCAATTAATATGTAGAGTCTCGCTTTTCCTTCAGTCTCGGAATATCCGCTTTATGACATATTAAAGTTCACTTTCCGCGTGACTTATTCAGTTATTATTTGTCGGAACACAATATTCATTTCAAGCGGAAGCAATAACTACACCCTAGCTTTCACTCAAACTCGACATTTACTTGCTCTGGTCATTTGGGCCTTTTTCGGCTCTCGTTTCTCAAGCGATAGCTGGTCATCATCACAATCACGACGACTAGTATTATAAACTTTTTCAACGGCCATTATGTAATTGTGCGCAGTGTACTCACGGAAAAGTCTCCCTTCTCTTTTGTGTTATATTTTATTCACTGTTAAGATCTCGTTTTGAACGGTCGGAGCAAAGAAAAAGATACACCTAATGACCAGAGGCGCGGGGAGGGGGGGAGGGGGGAGGCTGTCATATGGAAGAGGTGGAGATGCTTGGTGTCTCGTTTAGGGAAGTAAATTGCAGACTTCGGTATCACTTTAGGTTGTGAAGGTTTGGAAAGCTGGTGTATTAACGAATCCATGCCGGCATCGCCTAAGATGTGCGCAGAATGAATGAGCAGGGAAAGAAGAAGAACAGACGAAAGAAAGAATAAGAGAAAACAAAAGCTCCCAAGCACAATGCCAACCGTCGCAATAACAATTACTATATAGCTTGTATCCGTCCGTCTGTGTTACAATGCTGTTTTTATGGGTGGAGCAAATAACTTTTTATTTCCCTTTGGACTTTTTTCAATTCCAATTCTCTGACGAACATGCCTGCCCCCTTCACATCGAAATCACCACCCCCCGCCCGGGGCCTCAGTGCGAAGTACGTTCATAGTATATATAGCGTTGAAGTATTTTCCTGTATCAGCTCGATTTTATTTTAAGATGTGATATTTTACAGATTGTTTGTGTAAAAACACTTCCATTTCTGTGATGTAACGAGATAAGCTTGGGTTGTTGTTAGATCATATTGCTTCCGGGTTCAAAGTCAACTTGACTTGAACCAGCCGTATATGATAAATCCCACGTTCGAGGGTCTTGGAGCTGTTGGAGGGTTTGTCTTGCTCGAAAACTTGTTAAACCTTTAACTCGAACCAAACTTATTAACTTAAAGCATCAGAGAAATGAAATTTCGTCAGAACGTGGTACATTTGTAAGTGCTGAAACGTGTTTAACATTATGTTTAAGAATGCTACAGCTGATGATATCAAAAGCAAAAAATGGCTTGCCAACATTCCTCTCTCCAAAACTATTGCTATACTTTTGATCCAAAATCTTGACTTAAAGTGCCGCGAAAATGTCCTAGTGTTGCGAAATTTTTCTTCCGGACTTCGTATCGGCAAAAGCAAAAAGCTTGCAAGAGTCTTAAATTGATCAGCTGAAACGAAATGTTGGTAGAAAACCTTGTTTGTTGACGACAGAGAGAACTAACCTCGCAGTCCAACTGTCTCGCGAGAAAATTTGCCTTACTCATAAACCGGTCCAAAACTTTGCCTTAGGAGACAGCCAAGGAAGTCAAGGAAGTAACTTGTCAGTGTGGAAATTTTCTTCCAGACCATAAGGAATCAAGCAACACAACTGCTCGCATACGTACTGTACGTATTAGCTCGCGGTGCTAGATTAGTGAAACACCATAAAATAAGACGTAATAAAAACATGCACTTCAGTGTTACTTACTTTTTGCTGATATGCATCCTATTGCGACTAAGAGCAAAATAGATCGTAACATCGTATCAAGACGCTTCGCCATGCTTACAGCAAGGCTTTTGGTATCAAATGAATTACTTCCCGTCGAACTGTTCAGCTTTTAGTGGCACGGCGTGATCCCGGACAGGCATGATTGCTGAGACGTGTTATAGGATCTGGTTAAAGACGTGAAAAGTTGAAAGGTTCTTGCCAATAAATTAACTTTACGTCAAGTGTTAATAGATTCGTGAGTATTAGGAGGTCACGTTGAACCTTTCTGAGTTAAAGGAAAAACAAGTTGGCTATATATATTAACGAAATATGTCATTGTCTTAGTATATATACTGTAAACTTTTTGGCGAATAATTGAGTTTGATATAACATTACAAATAAATATTAGTACTAATATACCGACGAATCAATCGGCCAGTTAGGCAATTTCGGATTTGTTCTGGACAAATCCGACTTGAAATCGGCCAGTGACAAAAAATTTGTCCGGAGAGCTACAGTCGCACTTAGAAAAAAATCTGTGAACAAAACACAACACCATGCTTTTCAGCCCAAAGTTGAACTAAAAGCTTCTCCTCTTCTCTACTCCATCTGTCCTGAGCCTTCTTGTTCTCGGCTGACGAAGATGCACGGCGCGAAGAAAATGGGATTGATGTCGGCATTGAGCTATCTTCGCTGAACTGGAGGGATTCTGGCAACGAGACAGTACTCGTGGTCGAAGGAGATGGGCTGGGATTTCCTCGATCATTAAACATGCAAGTGCCTGGCAAAGGATAGATCCATCCTGGTGGATATTGTGAATATTCGTACGGCAAAAATTGGTCGCCCGCGCCGCGATTCATGTTGTTGCGAAATGAGAACGTGATTAATTGCCTCCAAAGGGATTTCGCCCAGAAGGCGAAATCCCGAGGACTAGGCACTCTAGTAACTCGCGCGTATATTAAGGACAGTTCTTACAGTTAAAATATCTCGATTTGCTTGAACAGGGGCCGCGAGGAATCGGTAGGTAATGATGACGTTTCTATTGTTTGCGCCCGCAAGTACGAAATGGTTAGGATGACGTAAAGACAGAAAATCCCGAGGGGACCGCTAGGGTAGATTTTGTGACATTTATTGTGCCGTCATACTTCGATACTCTTTTGCGTTACGCAGTGACATTCTGTGGAGCAGTTGTTTTGAACGTTATGGACCAAAAGATACTCGTTAAGAGCAGATGAGGTTATAAGGTACGTTTAACTGTGTATATATAAACACTTGGAGCGTTTGCCAGACACGAGTTCACAAATCTTTGATTTATATTGGAAACCTTGCCAGACACTCTTTCTCTCTCTTTGACCGGAATAAGACTCAGCCCCAAACAAGCAAGACGAGTGAACAACGGCTAGCTTATCCGACTAGCAGAACGATGGACGATTACAGAAATTCGCCGCCAATCAAATTCTGTGCTGACTTATTCCCTGCTCACAGATGTCCTTCTGTTATAAAGTTTCAAATAAGACTGAATGCGGGAGCGTGAATCGATCAAACGAATAAAACGTCCTTTTAATTTCTAAGGCTTACTTTCCGGCAAATAAAATGAACTGAATGTAAAAAGTGAAAGAGAAATAGCGAAAAATTAAACTTCTAATTAAATCTTTTCTTATGGTTTAGAATAAACTATTCTCGAAACTGAGAATGTTTTGATCAAAGCTGTGTAAATCGAGCTAAAACTGTGCATGGAACCTTGCGTTTCCTGTATTTATCTCACCTATTGTATGGAATATGTGTGAAAATCTTCATTATGAATCGGTACATTTCAAAGAGCTACACAACGAGCAAGAATACTATTGACCGACAATATAAAGAACGGGGGCAGCTGTAGTGTCAACTATTACTAGTTTTACAAGACCTTACAACGAAGTCTATAGCATAGAGGGTCTGCTACATATAACCTGTTAGCCTGCGAAAACATCCGTTTCTCCTAGCGAAGAGCGAGGAGAAACGGATGTTTTCGCAGGCTAAAATTTTGTCCTTTGGTGAACAAACCGGTCGCACTTGTTTTTTCATTGTGATGACAGATTTTTGACATAAATAAACAGTTTTGTCCTCTAGTGCGACTTGGCCCTGCATTTAAGCAATAGAAAACGTTTTCCGTGTTTGCATAGCTTGATATAAACACGAGAGGGGTTGGGAGAATTCGAGACAGTTATGCAAACGCGAGACGAAGTCGAGGGTTTGCATAACTGTCGAGAATTCTCTCAACGCCTCGAGTGTTTACATCAGGCTTTGGAAACACAGGAAAAAAGTTTTCTATTGCTTTTATACAATAAACTTTCCCGAGAAAAAACGAAAACCTCTTTGCATGGCACTGATTAAAAGAGAAATTCTTACCAGTCACAAAATCTTGTCCAACAAGTCTTGCACGCGTAGACAGTTCTTGTTTTGCAAAAAGATGCTGTGCAAAATACGGATTTTTCTCGCTTAAAATGTCGGCTAAAGCGAAGAAAAATTGACTCACCTTTTTTGTAACGATTTTCCATGTTTCAGCCGACGAAGGAATGGGTAAATAAAGTAAACTTGTCGAGTTTTGAACTCGAAAACTCTTTCAAATTCGTGCTTGGGTGATTAGCGCGCGAAAAGCCAAACAACTTGACGCCACAACCATGTTTACATATTCTCATGCAAACACTCCTCTCGGCCAATCAGAGCGCGCGTACTATCTTAGTTATTTATAAATATACATACTGTGACATTTTAGGCTTAATAAGTGAATAATAATCTATTGTACAAACATAGTTATTGGCTTAACATGTAACAGTAAATAGACTTTGTTAATAACATATTAAGCCGTTATCTAAAAGGTCATGAAAATGTTTTTTATCCAAATTGCTCAGAATACTGAGCTGTATTTTTGCACGCAGCCTTCAATTTTATGGATGAGACAAGAATGTGTACATGTATTTTATTTCGCCTGATTCTTCTTCGTTCTCAAGGAAAAGTTTGTGTAAAAAACTCAGGCTTTTGGAGATCTTTTGTCAAACGGGAAAAAAACCTTTTGTTTGTCAGAACAAAGACCTCAGCGAAGCGGCAAATTCAAGTCGCTTGAACAGTAGTCGTTGCGATAATCAAATCACGGCTTTAAATCTGTAAAATATTTTGCCGCTAACCGAGCGGTATTGCTGTCGATATCCAAATCATTACAATGGATCGACGAGAAAATTTGCTTTGATTTTCGGAGTCTAACTGATAGTGATGAAGATACAAGCTTACAAACCTTCAAAATGGTGGCCGACAGCTTCGTAAACAAACGTGTCAGTAAAAATACGCTGCCATTAAGTACAACAGAACATTAGCTGTAAAAACCACATCCGACAATATCATCCAATGTTTCAATTTCCATTGAAAGTGAAGAATCTTCAGTCCTCTTCTTTCGATCACCGAGTTACGCATTTTAAAGTTCATAAGCAGTTTCGTTCCGTTCTAGCTGTAGTCATTTTAACATTGTGGCGCGAAACCTGGCGAGAGTTCGCTCGGAGACTCCTCGCACCGGTCCACCGCCGATCTTGAAGTGGATCGTCACATGTCGGCCGCGCCAAGTTTCTGCCACTCTTCATCGCGGTGTGAACGTGTAGCGGAAGTAAAAAATAGACGGAGCGTTCATAAGTGAATGTAGCGGGTAGCTTTTCATGTCGGCACGAAAAGCTACAAGGTATTGCGTAGACATAGGCTGGGTCATGATGACGACAGCCTTATTTACGTTTCACACTTCCAGCTGAACACAAGTCCTGAAATTAAACTAATCAGGGAGACATGCGTTCCGAACAGGTGCAAATCATGTAAACCTGAGGGTAGAAGCAAGTAAATATTTGTAGGAATTTGGCAAGGGCGTAATTGCGGGCGCAAGCACGAGAACGAGCGCGAAGGGCGAAAAAAAGGAAAAGGCACCAAAACTTCTCCGCTTCCGTCCTCTTGCGCTAGCGGTCAGTAAATCAAGTTTATCACCCGGGAATTTATTTTCATACCCGCGTTTTAAAGACGGCAGAAAAGGTGTCTACTTTTTTATTATTGATTTCATACTCGCGCTTTAAAGAGAGCAGAAAAGGTGCCTGAACAAGCTAAATTTTCCTTTACTTTAAAAATCAAATATGGATATTGAACAGACACAGGGAATTATGACCGCTGGTCACCCAAAACTGCAGATGATTACTTTAACATTACAGTGGAAGCTTTCGTAAGCGGAATAATCCTGGGGAGGCGAAAAAGGTGTCCGTAACTGCAGGTGCCCGCTTCTTACAAGAATGGTTCTCGTATGTGGCCACTAGAGGTGTAAGCTTACCCAGCTACAACTAAATATTCGAAATGAAAAAGAAAATGTTTGTTGGTGTTGACTGTGCTGTTGTTCTGACAATGAAAAAAAGAACCTGAAAAAAAGGTTCATAAATTTTGTCCGTAGTTCAAAATATGATCCATTTCATATATTTCAATTCGTGTCATTTCCAGCATCGGGTATATTACGAACTCAAAATGGCGTGCTCTCCAGATGTAGCTCTATAGATAGAGCATTGCGTGCGGTCATCGCAAAGTTAGGGGTTCGATTCCCGGTCAAGCCTGAAAAATGTTCAAGTTCTTTTTTAACCGCTTAAGTTGCTTATTCAACTTCAAAGATCATGTTCACTTTCATATCTTTATGGCGAAATTAAAAATAAGATTCATTTCAAATATTTCAAGTCAGTATAATTCAGGACCTACAGGTGAATAATGTGATCATGAGGTATGAGGGAGAAATAACATATGTATAATCAAGCCCTACATAGCTCTACATTCAGGTGTGCGTTATTTTTATTTGAGTTAATCAGGATAATGCTTCACCCAGATGCAGAAAGCTGAGGATCGGAGAAAACACTACCACGTTAGTGTCCCTTAGCAGTACCGCGAAGTAACAGAAACACGTGTCGTTGAACAAGCTGAATATATTATAATTAATCACTCTTTCTCTAAATATATAGGAGATGTTTCAACGGAGATGTTTCCTAGGCGCAACATTAACATTTAAAAGCGAAAGCAACATCAAAGACTAGAACTTTTTCACGTTTGTTGACTTTCTAAAAGACAGAAAAGATCCGTTTCTAACAAAAAGTGATTGAAAAGCCAGGTCATGATGAGAGTTAATGAATGTATCTACGCAAATTGCTCTGACTTTACTTATACATCCATTGTGCACAGGCCTCGAATTGTTTTGTCTGAGAATTTAAGCTTGTTTAAGTTTTTCAACATTTTAATGCAAACTGATATTTATTTTTTCTTATAATTTAAGAAAATCATATAAAGCTACATCTTCTTTCTTTCCCTTCCTATTTTAACGCCTGCCACGCAGGCTGTCTGCAGTGTTCAGCCTCAATTCAGCAGGCTAACTGGGCAGCAAAGTCATCCAAGGTGGTTTTATCCTTGTTGCCTTTCTTTAGAGGCCACAGTTTCACGAACGAGGTCTTGTCCAGCTCATACCTCTCCCCTTCGTCACGCCCCATAAACAAATATTCTTTGTTTTCCTTAAGGTCGGGACTCTGGCAGGCTCCGCGTTTCCAGAGCCCAATTACGTCTCCATCCTTTAACATCTTGTTGCCTTGCTTAATGATTTTCACAACTTGAACCACGTATTCAAGCATGGCATTCTGCTCGTCGATCAGCACAACTTTCCCTTTTATCACTGTCATAAGAATATAAAGAACATGCATTGTAGTAAGTTGAGAGGGAATATTGACCTCCATAAGCACACTGAAATAGAAATTCTATAGTGATTTTAAAAGAAGGGCAAAACCCGAAGGAGTACAGCTTTCACTTAAACTACTGTCAGCCATTTTTTAGGTTCTTTTGTTGTTCCACACCTGTGACGTATTCAGTAGAACGTGATCAGCGAATTGAAGCGTTCAAGTGACTGGAAAATTGTTCACTTTGAATTTCGAATTTCAAGCGCCATATTTCCCGAAATAAACCATCGCACGCGAGAATTTCCCTGTCATTCTCGAAACTAGAGGAAAATAACAAAGCCAATTTTGTCTCAAACGTCTTTAGTTCGAGTTGTTGTGACTTGCTCCCTTTGACCTGTTTTGTTGGTTTTGCTTAACTCGGCCCATGCAATCACTGTAGTAGCATTGTATGCTTAGGCTATCTTACCGTAATTGTAATTTAAACAAGCCATGTTGATGAGCTTGGGGATGTTGCCGATAGGAGGATCGTGTTGAGCGCATTCGTCTGCAAAACAGAGGTTAAAAACAATTACATGCAACATTCACTACCGGCCATTTTTACGCTAGGGACGTTAAACACTGGTCAAAGTCGTCTAGACGTATTTAACGTCCAAGACAGTACAGTCGACTGCTGTAAAAACGGGACGCATAAAAGTAAAAGATAACATTGAAAAACAAAACAGTCTTAAAAAGACTTCCAACACTGACTCTTCCCAGTCGTCTCTGAAAGAGCTGGGGACAAATGTGTCCCAGTTTATTGCGTCCCGTTTTTATACTCGCATTTATTGTCTAAGACGTTGAAGTCGTCTGTTAAGTGCGTCTGAACGACGAACTTAAAGGAAGACGTTTATGTCGTCTGTCTTATTTTTTGTCGTTTTTACACTAGACATTAAAGCGGTCTGTCTCAGACGACTTTAACATCCCTAGCATAAAAACGGCCAATAACATATCACTTAAAAATGCTTTCCCGTCATGAGTCAGTGGATGATGGCCAGGGCGGGTAGTGATGAAAACATTAGCTTTACAACAAAGATAATGGATTAAACGACCAAAGACAAACATAGGGTGAGCTTAACTTTAATACTAAACAACATCAGCGAAAAAGCTGAAGGTCGATGACCTGTTCTAACTAAGTTATGGGGAGCATATTGTACAAAAACTAAAAACCAAAACATTGTACAACGCCTTATAAAGTCGACTCCCGATAACTCGAACCCTTCAAGGGAAATCGAAAAAAGTTTGAGTTATCGGTAGCTAGAGAAGGAAATAGCCAGAAGTAAGGTAAAAAACAGTTTTTACTGTACAGTGAACACTTTAATCACATTTTATTGTAGAAATGTTGGGTGGAAATTGAAAGATACTTTTAGATTATAAATCAGAAAGTAACGTAACAAAACATAGCCTTATTCGAGCATGCGTTTTACTGTTTTGAGAAGTAAAGTTGTTTCACGTTAGAATTGAGACAAACAACATCAGCCTCCACTAGTAAACTATGTGTCTACAACAAGTCAATGGAACTTCAAAATCCAACGTTTCGGACGCCAGCACGATGTTTTTCCCCGACTTTTTAAGGGCTCAAACATGGTTCGAGTTATCGAGGGTAAAATTGACCTCGATATAGAAATGATATGAGGGGAAACAAAAATTATTTTGAGTTAGCGGGAGGTTCGAGTTACCGAGAGTTCGAGTTATCGGGAGCCAACTGTACATATGTCGGAGGTATAACGAGCACTTCAAAAATGGCTACGGAATGCAAATTTTTATTTAGAATTGTGATGACGTGAGATTAAACCAACTATTTTCCCACATTACCTTGAGTACATTTACAGGATCTAGAGCCAATGTCGCAAACGCCCAGTTTCAATGGGCTGTGCTTATCTGGCCCGTAGAACACGCTACACGACTCATCTGCGGAAAACAAATACAACTGCTCAAAAGACCAATAGCTCACAGCTACATAAGCTGTGACGTTCTTAGTACGGGACTGTTTTTTAGAGGGAAAGTTTAAACGAAATTTTACAAGGAATGGAGGAAATTGTATGCGAGCGATTCATCCCCATTCTCCTCACGGTTTCACCGCCAAACCACTTACGCGCACTAAATTCAGCTATCTACCGTACCACCTGGCCGGTTTGTTAAGTACCCTTTTTTTTTCAGGGCTAAGTCTGATAGCGCTGTTTTGAGACAACCTTTTTAAATACTTTGCTGATTAACTGAGGGAATAAGCTTGGTTGAGAAGAGCTTCTCAAAAAATGAAACTCTGACAAAGTACAGCTGTCATGGACCATATATAAAAACCAATGTTTGACACTTCGTTACCCCTAATTCCTAAGCCAGTTTGTAAAATAGTAGCTCTCACTTTCGCCACTTTAGGAAAAAGAAGAGAACTGGAGCCGAAATGGGTCCCGCAATTGTCTCTGGGATAGTTATTGGGAACCCGCTGGTCAGCTATTGGCCATTTTTTCCCAGTCTCTAGCAACAGTCCCAGAAGTTTTTTCGAAAGTTAACCCAGCCAAATTTCGTCCTCATTTCTAAAGGGGCGATGTACGTATGAGCCAGTCAACTATTTCCTAAAAAAAATCCTTTGGGGTAATCACGTAAATGAAATCCCCTGACAAATCCTTTAGGTTTCATCTGTTGTTAGTTCTTCAGTATTTTGCGGAGTGAAACTATTTATTTTACCTGGTTCGTAATAGTCGTAGACAATAATAGGAACCACCTGAACCACACCCACGTAATATTCCCGGTCAAACTGAACATTCACGCACAGGTGTCGGTCATTTGGAATCTGAAATAAATTAACAGCACGTTTATAGGACTGATACTCGAATGTATAATCATGAAGTCACTATTACTATTTTATTTTAATGCAAGATGGCTAAGTTGGAATTCTGCAGGCCCCGGTTGTTGAAAATACGGATAGTGCTACCCATTGGATAAATCACTATCCAGAAGATAAGTATTAAAAAAAATCAATTGCGCTATTAACTGGATAGATAATGATCCAGTTGATAGCGTTATCTGTCCATGATGGTGGAAAAGACAAACAACTGGGAGTGTACACCTCATTCCAAGTGAGACATACGGTTAACTTCCGGGTATCATTAAAAAAGACCTCTGGTAGGAAGACCATGCATGTTACACATATTAAGAACCAACAATTGTTATTTTTTGACGAGCAACGTACCTCACTTAGGTATAAAACGAGTGATCTGTCTGACACTTCATACTTGTCCAGTTCTGGCAAATCATCCTCCAACTGTGAGATAAAAATAACAAACACGTACCGATTAGTTCCCGTAAGAAATGATGAGAAACGATAGCTGTTTAGTACAATAATTCAGCATTGACTGCTCACAGCTCTCTATTATCTTGTGTCTTTATTCGATGCCGACGGGAGGCGGGACCTGGACACGAATCAATGCAGAGCGTTGGGTAATGGGAGGGCTTGTGGGGGAGAGGGAGAGAAAAAAAATTGAGGTGCATTAGAAGTGAGAAAGTTAAGTCTTCTTTAATGTGTTGAAAAAAATACTTAGAATTCGCTTCTTCGGTAGTCAAGTTATCCAGTCAAAAGTTTAAAATCATTCTTTTGTAGCTGGGAAGAATTGCATGTACCTAAATAATAGAGAGATCAAGGAGCCGCGGTCAAGAAGAGAAAACGGCGCGAACTTTTGATTGCTTATCAGGTTTCTAATTAACTTCTAACATTATTTTCGCTTCTGATTGGCCCGCTATCTACGAGCTGATACATAACGAGTACGTCAGCCAATCAGAATAGAGAAATTCGCAGTGAAGCAAATTTTCACGAAGGCCGGGGAAATACTGACAGAATTTTGCGAAAGCTCGTTTTAAACTATAGATGATGCAGTCTTGAAAGGTGTGACCGTTTAAATTAATAGATCTTTTTACCGAGACGGCGGCCATATTGAATTTATTAGATTTAAGGAGTATTATGGTATGCACAGGGGGCACTCGCTCAGTATTTACGCTCGCTTTATGGGCAAAAAGAAAACTTCACTGTATATTTCTCGGGAAAAAGGCGATCATTATTTCTAGGAAAACTTAAAGAAAAATTGGCCCGAAAAGCGCGCGTAAATACGGAGCGAATATATCGGATCGTGCTCATACCCCCTGGGCATCCTATAATACTTCTTAAATCTAATTAATTCAATATGGCCGCCGTATCAGTAAAAAGGCCTATTCTCTTCAGCAAAACGTTTATCCGGTGCAATTAATTTTTCGGCATTTGACAAAAAAATGAAATTTTGAAAATTTAAAGAACTTTGTCTTTGGGTGAAAGGGTTGCTATCATCGTTACAGTTACCTTTTGCAGAGACTTTTGTTCTGGTTTGAAGCCTGTTAAAATGCCAATATCAATTATAGACATGCTTGTATTTCCTCTCTCCATATATCTACAAAATAAATAAATAACTATTAGCTGCTGGTCTGCGAATAAAGTCAGAGCCTCTTTTCCTGAAGGCGGGAAGATTCGGAGACAGTCGAGCCTAGAGAAGATAAGATTTTAGTTTTATCACACTCTGGTGCCTTAACCCTTTCACTGCCAAATATGACCAAAGGCAAATTCGACAAAAATCCCAAATTTCATTTTATAAAATTTTTTAAAACAAATAACACCACCTGAAAGTACTTCCAAAGAGATTTTATTTGAATGGTCGCACCATAAGATGTTGTCGTCACAAACT
The DNA here is from genome assembly GCA_964035705.1 of Porites rus. NCBI lineage: Eukaryota > Metazoa > Cnidaria > Anthozoa > Scleractinia > Poritidae > Porites > Porites rus. The sequence goes on from OZ037994.1 coordinate 7,486,500, forward strand.
CCATCATCCACTCTGGCAGTGAAAGGGTTAATTTGAATTGGATGCAGGTACGAATAAACGGAGGCGACAATACGGACCATCAAGACACTAAAGATGTTGGGACAAGGAAATTACGACATATAGGGTAATTCTCTAGGGAAACGTTTACGATAAGCGTCACTTACATTTGTTCTGCGATACATTAACAGAAATAAATTGTGATTGACCTTGTGGCTACTGGTAAAGTTTTTTTACCCCGAAATCAAAGACCTTCCGAAAGTAGCGATCCCCAAAGGCTGCTAATCCCATAATGTATAATAATAACAATAACAATGATAATAATAATAACAATAATAATGATAATTAAACTGATAATGATATTGATAACGATAATGATAATAATAATTATTATTATCATCATGAATATGATTATGATTATGATTATGATTATGATTATTTTTATTTTTATCATTATCATAATAACGATTTAAAGGTAGGACATCCAATGGTCCAATTGGAATTTCGATATGTTGGTTTTTGAGGGGAAGGGAGAATCGGAGTACACAGAGAAAAACATCTCGTAGCAAAGGAGAGAACCAACAACAACTCAACCCAAATATGGCGTCTATGTCGGGATTTGAGCTCAAGCCATATTAGTGAGAGGCGAGCTCCCTCACCACTGCGCCATCCCTTACTCTCCATTACTAACGAGGGTCAATACTTTCGGATAAGAGAGGTTATCCTATGAAAGAGTCCTTACCGAGTGCAAAATTTCAAGTGAATGCTCTTCACGGGTTGATGTTTGGGTGGTTTTCTTGTCGGCTTTCTTGTTGGCTTTGGTTTTTTCCCTTTGTTAGGTTTTTTAGGCTTCTTATTTTTACACCCTTTCTTGTTCTTGTTCTTTCCTCTACACTTTTTTTTATTCCTCTTTTTATCTGGTTTCTTGTTCTTTTTCTTCTTTGGCTTGTCATCGGCGTCATCCCCATCATCATCAGCTTCGTCCTCTACAGGGCCAAACAGATTCCCAGGATTTTTCTCTTTGATTTCTTTAATTTCCGGCTGCGTTATTTCAAACTTGCAGACTTCACCTTTGGCTGAAGGAAGGTTATAGCGGACGTCCACCTTGAACAAAACAAGAAAATTTTTTTACAAATGACAACTATTTTTCTTGAAATTGCAGGAACGAAGACACGATAGAAAGAATTCCTTAGGCGACAACATATCCTTTAAATTTCGATACGCTGGTGAAGTGTGCACCAGCCATCGCTGATCATGAGCCTGCAGTAATTTAACTCAATAACCAATATTGTTATATAGCTGGAAATTTTTTCCCAACAGCGCGCGCTCTCATTGTTTATTTCGAGGCCACATGACATCTAACAATGAAACTGTTTCCCGCCAAAATCTCTGAGCGGGCAACATTGCAAAATCTATGACATCAGAGGGTAACAGTGTAATGTTACCCGCGAATGTTGACCGACGGCCGCCGTTACAGCGAGGTTTAATGAATTTCCAGCAAAGTGTTTAGTGTCCAATAGCCCGTTGTTGTAGATGGAAACCAGGGGTCAATTTAGGGCCTGTTTACATGGAGGTGGGGGACCCCAGGTAGGTGAGGTAACTCGCTTAGGTGGGGTAACCCGCCTGTCCATATAATCTCTCATTTTAATTTGATCACGTTTACATGATAGGTGGGGTGACCCACCAAGGCGGGTAGCCCGGTCTACCAGACCGGGTTACCCTCTCAGCCGGGGTCACATTTTGCCATGTAAACGTTTCAGGGTGGGGTAACCCGCCTGGCCGGGGTCGGATTCGTGATACATCAAATTCGCACAAAATTCACTTTCGCGGTTGCTTTGCATTGTTATCAAAGTTAACAATAGAAAGCCACAGCACTGAAGGTTTCAGCAAGAGCAACAAGGGAGTGTAGAAGTGCATTAATCGCCAAAACACGTGGTTTGTCAGCATTTTTCTTGTTTGCGTGCTTGGCGACCACTCAATAATTTTGAGAAGGTGCACCCCGGGATGGCGGGGTTGTAAGGTTGCATGTAAAGGAGGGTTATTTTTTTACCCACATAAGCAGGTTACCTCACCTACCTGGGGTTCCTCACCTCCATGTAAACAGGCCCTTAATAAAACTCTTAACCGTGTAATTTACAAGTGCAGCCATTGTTTTAGAATCTGAAAACAATAGCTACACTTGTAAATTACACGTGTAAAAGTTTTGTTAAATTGACCCCTGGCTGTAGTTGACCTTGTTTTAATACAATCCCTCCTTCTTTCTTATGTAACTCATATTGTTCTTATGCTAACTTATAGTATTTTTCAAGCACAACGTCCATAATAAAACAAAGAAGGTTTGAATCAAAACAAGTTCAACCTCAGCTTCACATTCACTCAAAAGCTGGGATATTCAGTCCACAACAGTTAAATTGTCTGTTAAAAATAAATTAATAGAGAGCTTTAGATTTGAGGACGAGAACGCGTACAAGTACGAGATTTAACTTAAAGTTTTTTAGCGCGTGTTCTCAAAAAAAAAAAATGGTAGCCCGGAAAGTTTGATTTTACTTTTTTTCACCAAAAAAGTTAGTACGGTTATTTATACTGAAGGAGGTTAAGCCCTCTCCCGATCGTAAAATGATAAAACTTCTTACATTTGATAACTTGTTCCCGCCACTACGACATTCTCGCTAAATCCGGTTCTAAAATCACTTTTTCCCTCTAAAATGGCGCTGATTTACACGCGCGCAAAACTTTAACGTCATTGAGGAAATCCTGTACTCGTAGTCGTCCTAGTCCTCGAAAATCTAAGGCTCCCTAATAAATCAACAAGTAAGTCAGAATAATAATGTGTTTACCTCGAGTAGCCCAATTCCCTTTCCTTTTGCTGTCACAATAAGTTTGCCACCCAGGAACCTCTTGACCTGTGAAAAAAGCCGATATTGAATTCATTTGACTTATTAAAATTAATTCTTAATCTAGAGGTTGGATATTCCTTCAACCAAACATATAAATAGATTAGCCACCGATTTAGTATGGAAACTTTTCTAATTTCCAGCTTTTCGTTGCTTTGAACATACAGCTGCGGAAGGATCAAATTTAAAAATCCTTGGGGAAACCCGATCTACATCGTCATTATAGAGTGACATAGAACTAACACATAGTTTTCAGCCCTTTTTTAACTTTAAGGTCAGACTTCTGAGGCGTTCATTTTTGGTTTTATTTAGAGCAATTCCATTCACCATCGTTGGACACATGGAACAGAATGTATAAACAATTAGTAAATTTAACTGTCTTAGCATGCATTTACCTCCAAATTGTAATAAGCTTCTTCAGGGCTTTGAAATAATGAATGCCACTTCTTTGAACTGTTTATGTTCGAGTATATTGCTCGGATGTTTGGAAAATAGCAATTAAAGTTTGCCTTCCATCGTCATTCACGGACTTCTTTGAATGGAGTAGTGTACCAATGATACTTGGTTATGTTTTTCTCGACGTCGCAGTGATTCGGCACGATCGAACAATTTTGCGCGATCAATGTGTGTTTTAGCCCGAGGATCAAAACAAAGACGACAAAAACAGCGCCGCGTTTGTTCTGTCAGCATAAGAGTATTAAAATAAGTAGCGACGAACAAGTATAATTGAGAAAGATTTGAAACAATCTTGGTTTTTATCTGTGGTCTAGAGTCTTTTGTAGGTCGTTTATAAAAAGTAAAGGTGCGTCGCTCAAAAACGTCTATGGTGGGGGGGGGGAACAGACTTGCCCCCCCCCCGTCCCATCACATAAACGTCTGTAAAATACGCGACTTCGCGGAGCTACGTACATTTTTGTTAATTTTTAGCAAATCACTTTCAAACTTGGGCCCCGTCCACATGTATCCCGATATTTTTGAATCCGGATTCACTCTAGTGCCCAGGACTCCTCTGGGAATATTGGAAACAGGGAATGGGTCGTAAAACGCGAGAAATTTACATCTTGCTCTGCTCTGAGAGAACCTGGGAACAAGGATACCATCTTGAACATAGTATTCACGGCAAAGAACTGGGCTCGATCTTGTTATGTCACCGGATAAAAAAAACTTTCCGGATTTAGCGTCCACACGATTCCGGATTCAAGTGTATTCAAAAATTTTTACTCTGGAGAGCAGATTCAGAAAGTTGAGGATTCGTATGCGGATTCACCGGATACGTTTGGACAGAACCCGCATCCGGAAAGAAAAAGTTGCGGATTCAAAAATATCCAGATACGTGTGGACGGGGCATTGGTATTCTTTCCGATTTTAAGGCGTTTTTTCCAGTGGAAATGTCGGATTTTCTGGCCCTAGTCAAAAACCGAGAAACCGTGGAAGGGGCTAGTTTTAAACACTTAGGTCTAGTCCTTTTTTAAGTGAAGTATTTTAAAAATAATTTAGCAAATTAACAGCATGTTGGTAAAGTATTAAAAAACTCACTTTATATCTGATAAAGACACGGCTAAACTCTACGTCGTCCAGTTTTTTAGACCAAAATAACCCCAAATCTTAAATATTAGTGCAAGAATGAGTTGATCTATATCCGAGATTTTGAAGCCGTTCAAAAAACTGGCAGTCGTGTATTATCAGGTTTAAAAACTCTCGGGTGCGCCTCGAGTTTCAAACCTGATAATACAGATAATACACTTCTGCTCGTTTTTTAAACAGAACATAAAATTTCGACTTACTTCAATCGCTCTGCGTAGCAGTGCATTTTCTTTAGTGATATGTATCTCGGCTGGTTTCCAATTAATGTCCCGCTCCGACCTAATTTTAACTCTCAGATCCAATCCCCTTCCTTTTGTCTTATCGCTGTACGCAGCAAGAGCCTGTAGCGCCACAACTGTGTCCTGTAGAAAAAAAAAATATACAGTCAAAATTAAGCAGACCTCTATATTATAAGCGGTCACTTACCAAAGTCCTGAAAATAGTTTCCCTTAATTACTGTAAAATTGACCTTTATCAAGCGCTTTATCAAGGGGTACTGGTGACCTTGCTTTAAACAAAATCATTATTTAATTTTTTAAAAGTAAATCACGCAAAAAAGGGAGTTTAAGCAACGACATCTTTGAGCTACGCACGTCAACCGGAAGTATTAACCCTTTAAGTCCTGATGGTGACCAACATCAATTTTCTCCTAACAATATCCAGTAACTGTCAAGAGATACAGTTATTAGAATTAACAAATGATCACCAAACAGAAAATACCTTGATCTGTTATTAAATTCTCTCAACTGATTCTTAAAGGAAATGTATGGAGATCAGTTTGGAGAATTTTTATGTTGATATTGGGACTTAAAGAGTTAATATGCCTTGATGCTATCAAATTGGGGCGCCACGCAGGTCCTTCAAGGCCTCACAGTATTGGCTGTGAAAACATAGAAATATGACTATGACTCTATCCAGAAACTCATAAGGGGTTGAAACGTGTAACTCGCGTTCGATGCTCGTGAATATTCACTTTTACCATATTTGGAAACCTTAGTGAGGGATATCCATTTTCAACAAAATGGCTGCCGCGCGATCACCCTGCAGATGTTTTAAGACAAGAGTTCTGCATTTCAAGGTTAAAAATACACCGTTAAAAGACAAAAAGTGGAAAGAGAAAGTTCAAAAGAATGCTCAGCTTTCTTTTTGTGGAGGAAGGGAAGCTTTTCATCAAGAAATCGTCCTTCGAGGAATTCAACCTTGTTGTCTTCACGTCGGAGCGCATGGTCTGTTAAATAAAAACCAACGCAGCGAAGTTTTTGCTGAATTTTGAGGTACATTTTGCACTTTATGGCCAAGACAATTACCTTTTTGAAAGAGAATTTACGTATTTTTAAATGTTTCATAGACGTTTTATAAATTTTTCTCTTTTCTCTTACGAAATGTTCCCTGATTTGAGATGGATTTTGTGTTGAATTTTGCCATGTGCTCAGCTGATTTCACTTTTATAGGTCTCCGTACACTTGCGTGAACGGATCCACGATCCAAATACTGTTTTCCGAATTGCTTTAAAGGATTAACCTTTTGGATTTTGAATAAAAATTTTCAAGAAACGGCTCCTCTGTCTATTGTTTTGACTTTGTTCATTCATAAAATTAGCTCAACACACGATCGTGACTACAACATCCAAACTGAATTTAAAGCTTTAATGCTTCTCACATTCATTACACGCATCACTTTTTGCGACTATGTCAGGTTCAGGGTTTGCACACTTTTCGATACGCAGCTAATGAATTTTATTCGAAAATATTTTTTACAGTTTATTCTAAACTAGTGATATAAGAATTTTAAAAGCCTATTTGCAGTTTTTAGTTTACTGTTCAGAGGGTCAACGAGGCATCGTTTTTTGAAGTGAACACTTCAAGAAGTTCCGAGGACGTCAATGGGTCTCACAATGTTACGTTTGGCCCGGGTGACAAGGCAATAATATCCCGCTCAGTATTTCGGTAAAATTCCTGGTTTCAACCTTTGAAAGCTTTCTCGGCTTTCGAGAGTTTTTCCCCCGTTAGTCGGCCATTTTTTTAAGCGAGCGCGGGAACGTGAAGTAAAATTATGTCACGTTGTTTACGAGGTTTGATTGGTCAGTTATCTCTTCTTCTCGTTCCAAATATGGTACTTTCGAAAATGAATAATCACGAGCATCGGACAAAGCAAACATATGAGAGTTACACGTTTCAACCCCTTATGAGTTTCTGCTCTATCCCTAAAACAGTGGAGCTGCGTGTTATGGAGAACCAATGAAATTAGAGGTTTTGAAGAGCTGCGTACTAACTGATCAAATTTGTATTGCTAAGTGTCTTTACTCTGATAGAAATGATCTGCTGGGAAAATTTGTTCACAATCATGGCTCGTGAGTGCCAAAAGTCCACTTTCAGTTGACGTGCGTCGCTCAAAAACGTCGTTTCTTAAACTCCCTAATATATGCAGATGAACGGCACTGAGGTTTCTATCAAAACATAGTTCTCTCCAGGGGCCCACTTCCGCTCGAAGGCTAGGTTACTTAGCATACAACTCTAAATTAGCCTATTAAGCGAAGTAACTGTATAACCTACAATCAGGGGTCCTCTCTAACTCGTCTCCTGAAGCAAGAAAGAGAGAAAGCGGGGGGGGGGGGGGGGGTGGTGGAGGGGGCGGAGAACGGGTGGGAGAGGAGACTGGCGACGAGATTGCATAAGGTTAATCCTTGTTAATCCTTGTTATATGCAAAACGTCTGTCTTGTGTTAAGAATACGGACGTTTACCTACCTGAGTGGAAACGAATCCAGCGCCACCCTTCCTCTGACTGGTCATATAAGTTACAATAGGACCGGCATATCCAGTGCGACCAAGCTGAAGCTGAGCTAGGAGAGCATAGCCAGCGGTTTCCACATTCAGTGCGTTTCCACCAGCATTCCAGTAACGTGTCTGTTTGGCTGAAAGATGAGGACAACGCATGCGCACTAAGCAACTGAACATGTAATAAACCTGCAAATCTTCTTAGTCTCTTCATCTCAAAGGGTGTGTTAAAATAAATGTTCTAGTTGCCTTTGGGTTCAATTTGCCGCGTTCATTGCTGCTTTCTGTTGATTAATACACCGCTGTTCTCGTTTTTTTCTCTTACTTTTTTTTGGAAATAGTGTTACCTAAGCACCACTGACTCCATAAGGCTGAGCATGCAGGATCTACAGCTACAGTATATGCAATGCGTACGTAAGCTTACTAAACACTACTATCTTTAGTCATGTCAATTTGAAAACAGTCTGATACTGCGAAGAAACACACGAACCATTATCGTAGACAGCATTCTGCACAAGCCTGTCGTTTGCTTTGAATTTTTCTGCGCTGTTCACCAGACTCAGCGCGTAAGCTGTCAGTGCCATACTGTATGGTCTGTTTAGGGTCCTGTATTGATTTTCCAGGTACTGTGTAGCAAGCGTAATGGCTGCCTGGGAATGCTGAAAACACAAATCAAACACAACTTACTCTCAATGTAATATTATCTGCGTGGCAAAATATATAAATAAATAAATATGGATTTAAAAGATGTCTGTTCAGTCAGTGACACAGGGGGCTCGGGAGATATGGATGTTACAAAGTGAAAATAAATGAACCAAAAAGAATAAGGCCACCTTCAGGTTGGCAACAACTCTGAAAAGAGAGAGCGAACCGGTGGGAAATTGTACTTTTATTTTCCCCGCATTGGCAGCAAAGCAGGCAGGGCAGGAGTAGGACCTATGCGACCTTTGGTCCTCAAAAAATTTTTTGGGGATTTGGCTTCCCACAAATTGGTGCCGAAAATATCGCTTGCAAAGAGTAAAAATGTTTATTTGGCAAATATCTGGTCTCACGATCTTTTCACAGATCGTTAAACCACATTGTATTTTACATTCCCAATGACATTGATGGCTTTTCCCTCCAACAACTCAGATCAAGAACTAAGAAGCAACATAAAGCCTATGTTGCAGGGTTGTCTGAACAATGGTTGACTAAGCAAACAGTGAGTAGTGTTAAGATTGCAAAGAGCTACGAATAGAACATTATGGTAAATTCGAGGAGGGGTATGCGATTGGCGTGATGTACGACGAGTGATTCCCCCTCCCCATCAACCCCACACTTTTTAAAAACTTTCCGCTGCCAGTAGTACTTTATTTATTTTTAATGATATTTCACCAGTTGATTTTCTTGTATTAAAATTATCACCACGTTAACCTGAAGTAACTCACACACATACCACTCCGTTGCACTTGCATTCTGCCAGAGTCGACAAAACAAAGGCTGTCATGGCAACGTCTCCCTCGTTACCGTATATTCCTCCCTTAAATAAGAAAAGAATTTAAATGCATGAGAAATAGGCCTTAGTTTATCCATTTACGAAACATTTAATTAATGTTTAGTTGAATGCATCAAGGATTTAAATGCCAATATTCGTCCGAACGGTCAGCATCTATTTGCAGTCTTCTAAACAGTTTTGGGCAAATAAATGTGAGCAGAGAACCTAAGTCCACAACCCACTTTCTCGGAGATTGCCCCATCAGGTTCCTGTGTAAATCAACTGGAGCGTAACCCTAGCCTGCAGCAGAATACCCCTCCCCCCCCGTCTACCCACATCAAAGGCAAAATAAATTAGTAATTTTATTACTGAGAACCAGAAATACTTATTCCCTACTAAACTGCGGTAAAATGTACGGGCGTTTTTAATTCTTAAATTAATTTTCACACACTTCATTTGTTAGCTTTTAGGCCATGTGCAGTAACATTACTTTCTATTGTCTTCTTTTCGTTACGCAGACAAAAATTCGCGAAGAATTGCTTCGCGACAACCTTTATAAATCTCGAATTCCATAAAAGGTAACACTACAGGGCTTACATACCACCATCTCTCTATGAATGACATGGTGGACCTCTGGGAGAGCACCATCTCCGCGTTGATTCTGAATTAACCACTGCACTGACTCACAAACAAGGTTTTCATCCACATTGATCCCAGGAAACTGTTTAGCCCGGCAAAATACTCTCATTACAAAAGCTGTCAGCCTTCAAACAGAAAAAAAGGCAAGTGATGTATAGATAGAACTGCTGCCCGGGTTAAAAAATGACAGTCTCTAGAAAGATTAAAGATACCCAGACAATGATAAAGCACTGAATATTTACACACCATGTACTTCCTGGTCGGCTGTTTCCAAAAGCGCTAAAGGACTTGTCATTGCGACGGTAGTTCAGTTCACTTTGGTATCCTAGAAGAGCGTATGGAAAAACAGTCGAACCTCTATTTAGCGACCAAATTAACTCAAGAAAGGGACAAGTAGCCGAGAAATTCTGTGTGTAAGGAATAAACATCTTGTCCAACGGGACTTCTCCGAACATGTCACTTAGGCCCGGTTTATACTGAGAAAAGTTGTACACGGTGGAAAAGTCACCGCCTACCCGAGCTACCCTGGGCTAGCCACATTTTCTTCCATTTTCTTTATAAAATTTGGCAAGGCGTTTAAACTAGAAACAAAAAGTTGACTCGGCTAGAAGGGGGACCTGTCTAGCCAAGTCATCCTTTTGTGATGGTAGGGTCACCCTTCTGGCCGGGCCAACCTTTCCCCATATAATTATTTTGGCTCACTCAGCCGGGTCAGCTCGGTCAAGGTGAGACAATCAGAGCATGCGTGAGAGCTGTCGGTTCGGGCAGAGGGGTCAACTTTTTTATCACATAAAAGATCGCTTCAGTTGACTCGGATGAGAGGGTGACCCTTCTTCCCGGGGGCCGGGACAGGTTTTCTCCAATAAAAAGGGCCTAAAGAGAGTTTTGCCACTTAGTAGAATACCCCTCGCTGAGCTGGTGCCTCCGTTTTCATTGGCCTTTGAAAACACCCCCGCAATTGGTTTTAGGCATAAGGGACATTGTTTTGAGTCATAAATCGATTGGTTCGATAGCTAATATTAGACAACACGTTCTGAGAGCTTCATGATAGGCCCTGACAGAGATTTGACTTTACCACAATCAGTATTGTAACACAATAATTGACTTAAAATAGTCACGGTAGCATTTTTTTGTGCCTTAAAGGTGAGGCTTTGATAAGACAAAAATACCCAAATAGTATGCGTCCCGCTTTAAATTTAAACGCCATAACCCTGAGCTCACCAGACTGAATGAAACGATAAGCATTTTCCTCATTGTCCCCAGATAACTGCTTGGTAGCACTCAAATATCCTAAAACGTAGACGTTCGGAGCGAGACCGATCATATTTTGCTCCCCACATCCAGTGGGTTGACGGAAAAACTTCTCCAGGCCACCCTGGATAGTAGTGTTGACAACAGGTCCAAGCAGGTTTCCTAAAAAAAATCGAAAACTGTTGTTACAAGAAGCGCGAATATAATCTCTAGCCACCTCTAGTTAAAATTAAAAGTTCTGAACCCTTTCCATTTATTCATTCATTCATTCATTCATTCATTCATTCTTTATTTGCCATATATACAAAATTTTACAATTTAAGGTTGGAATAATGAGATTAAAGAAAAAATAAATGAAAAAAGTAAATGAAAAAAGTAAATCTGGGTAAAAATTTTTAAGCTTCGCTCAAACAACTGAGAAACTGATTACAACTGAGCAACCCAAAATTGTCCCACTAAACTCTTTTTTAGATAGGTTTATTCCGTTGTTATGATGAATTGTTATGCAAGAAAAACGACCATGCTTCGCACATCAATCATTTCGCATTTTACTAGTTGGTATTATTATTATCCCACGGATAGACAGACAGACTTTCCTTGCTCTTTTGGTTAATTCACCAATTTACAATCTGCTATAACATTCTCTTAAGTACACACAAAAAGACTTATAGATGAACTACAAATCTACTATAAGACTCTGGGGGCTAAGTCAACAAGGACGATTTCTAGTTGTAACCATTTAGTTCAACTGAGATGCGCTTTAAGACGCTTGTTTAAAAATTTGACGTGCAAAGGGAGATATTTCCAAAGATCGATTGCCATAAACGAAATTACTGTTTACCTACATTAGTTGTGACGCCTGACTGTTATAGAGATTACGTTGTAATTAGCTTCGCTCAAACGAACGTAAATTATTTATCGCTTAAATAATCGCAAAACCAGGTAAAATCAGATATGGGTGGATCGCGTGCGGCCCTAACCATAGGCGCGACGCCTGAAGGCGACAAACTGTAAAAAAGAATTCGAGGCTAGATAACGGTGGAAAATATATTTTCTCTGCTAGCGTATCTTGTGTTGTAATTAAGTCAACCCAATCGCTAAGAAAAAGCTTGTTGTATTGATCGAAAAAATTACTCAGTGCTGAAAAATGCTATAAACCACTCCCACCAACATTTACTGTCATGGAGACACTTTAAAAAAATTATTCTATTGCTAACTGACAAGCAGGGGGAAATAAGAGATACTTAAAGTACGCGCTCCGGAAACTTTCAATTCCTTTCCCCCTTCGGTTATCATTTTGGTTTACGGTCACTTCGATCCATGGTCAGATCGCCCCAAGCCAGATCGTTCCATTTTAAAATGTCAGATCGTTCCACAATTTCAGTGTAAAACTCGATGTGAAGGCGCGCTTTTTTGGCTTCTTGGCTTAAAGAACGAGCCCCCCTTGCGCTGGCGGTCAATAAATTCCCCGCGCTTGACGGACTTTCAAGAGAAACTAGAGGGTCGGTGAACAGGCTAGCTAAGCTATTAGCAAATCTCCTTAAAGTCAGGAGATAGAGAAAAATAATCTCTGCGGTCACGATTGACTGTTTTGATTGAATATCCTACCTGTCAGGTAAACGAATGCTCCAACTGATGCAGGAACGGCATCCTTATGGGACTTCAAATCAATGCTAAATTCAACAATGTGTAGAGGTCCATCACGTCTCAAAGATTCTGCGGTAAAATACATTAAAGTTGTAAAAGACACGATTAAAGTAACTGACGAAAGTAGAAGAAAAATCACTTATCATAACAGGCACTTTAAATCACACCATCAAGCAATTTCAGACTTATCGACTGTGAGATACACTTTCAAAACGTTGGTTCAACGAAAGCCCTTGTTAAGCTCTTTTGCATTACTTATGTGTTCTTCTACACTTTAAAGGTGTAGTTTGCTATTTCATTGCATTTTAACATATGGCAGCCCACTACTTTTTTCCTGTAAAATAACTGTTCAATGGAGTAGAAGATTGCCTAAAAAATTATTTTCTAAACCTGGCAAAAGGCTTAAAATTTCGGGATAACCGTACGTTACATTCGTCTAAGATATTCGAAGTTTTTCTACTAGCTTACCTAAGATTTTCAAAGTTGTGTTTTCCTTTTTATCATTTCCAAGGTTATTATTAAAAAAAGGTCTCCTGAAAATGTCGGTCTTAAGAAAAAGCGTCCCCTAGAATCTTCCGAATAGATAAATAATTTTTAGGGAAGCTCCAAATTAACCAAAGAGGTTTGAAAAGTCAAGTGTAAAGAAAACAATTTAAAGCGAACACTTCTAACGTACTTTAATAAAAAATAAATAAATAGTGATTTGGAGGTAGCACATCCGCAAAGTGGTTCTTCGTCTACCTGAATCCTGGTCGAATTGGTTTTTGAGGAGAGGGGAAAACCGGAGTACTCGGAGAAAAACCTCTCGGAGCAAAGGAGAGAACCGACAACAAACTCAACCCACATATGGCGCCGACGCTGGGATTTGAACCCGGGCCACATTGGTGGGAGGCGAGCGCTCTCACCCCTGCGCCATCCCTTACTCCCCAAACTTGAAAACATTCGGTCGCTGGGTGCCCCTGCATCATTCTTACCAGCTGATAAGACAGACCTCAGTCAACCGATACCATGTGTAGAAGATTTTAAATTTTGAAATTGACTAATCATTTTCTCTCAGGTACAGGGCTCCATTAATTATATTAACGACATTTCTTGTGGCAACTGATACTCGCCCTAAGTGAGGGAGTCCGTATATTCCGGAATCTGGGAAATTTTGGCTAATGCAATCCGGAATACAGCTCAAGGAATCCGGCATCCCTACTAATGGTTGGAATCCGCAATCCAAGTTCCGCTAACAAAGAATCCGGAATCCAATCCCTGGAATCCATAATCCAGTCCCTAGAATCCGGAATCCAATGCCTGGAATCCGGAATCCAAACCCTGGAATCCGGAAGCCAATCCCTGGAATCCGGAATCCAATACCTGAAATCTGGAATCCAATACTGGAATCCGGAATCCAATACTGGAATCCGGAATCCAATCCCTGGAGTCCATAATTTAAGGCTGTCTTGGATTCCTTGCAAGGGGCGATGTTATGATAGACCATTTGCACGATGGCGTCATTTTACTTCTATGACTAGAATCCTTTTCGTTTTTCCTTTCATATTTTAATTTGGTAATTCCAGTGAGGTTTAAATAACAAAAGCCCTAATTTGCACAAGAAAGCAAAGTCCTGAAAGATTCTGGTCGTAATAGTAAAATGACGTCATCATGCAAATGGTCTATTA
>OZ037994.1:7505427-7642927 GCA_964035705.1 Porites rus
CTTCTTACGGCTTAGCAGTGAATAATACATTTCTTTTTTTTTTCCCAAGCCTCAGAGCCAAGTATACACGTATATCGTAATTGGTTAATTATTGCATGAGGCTGGGTATTATCTAATTATAGATTGAGATCGGGAAGGATGTTATTCACCAAGGTCGATCTCAACAGTTGCTTAGATCATAACTGGAAAACTCACGAAACCTGTAATTGTTTTATTTTTCATTCAAAATATCAAGAATCCTTCACTTCTAAATATGTTCTTGTCTTAACATTCTAGCTGTGTAACAACTAAGTTAATTTACCTGTCTTTCCGTACAGGCTCGTACAGCATTTCCAGAATTCTCTTCTGCACTCTTGGTTGGGCAGTCCTAAACGGCTGTCATAAGCTAACTTGACGCACGTCTTATTTGTGGGGTTAGTTTTACCCATATCGCAGCATGCCTTCATCACCTTAGCATCTGTTAAATCAACAACACGAATTCGTTTACGGGACATTACTGTCAAACTATGCCTTGTTTTCCTTTTAACCTCGCCGACATTCCTTTGACCGCAACATGGTTCGATTACCCGCTGGTTGAATCTTCGGTACTTTGGCACACAAACGTTTCAAAACTTTTCGGATGATTTCGTATCGTTATAGGGTATGTTGGAAAATTATGGAAAAAAGTGAAAAGTATGATTTGCGGGTACTGAAGTCTACAATTTATAGTAGAGTGTGACTTAATTAAACACTTTCGCTTCCAGAGTGAATGTTAGAATGGCGTCCTGTGAGGTGGTACATTGTAAGAAGTTGTAAGAATTTAACTGTATATCAACCACCATCATAGCAAGGTACCCATGAGCCAGTTTAGACAAATTGTTAGGTTATTTGTGGTCTGTCACTGTTAATCTATCCTAACCCCTCCCTTTCTCCCTTTCCAACGTGTTACCTCCTGCACCATCACCAGCACTTCTTTTCTTTCGCGAGCTACCATCGCCACAGCCGTAATCTGAGAGAAAAAATGTAATGAATGAATCAATGAATGTTAAACCAACGAACGAACGAATGACGAGATGAGATGGATGGATGGGTGGGTGGATGGATAGATGGATGGATGGATGGATGGATGGATGGATGGATGGATGGATGGATGGATGGATGGATGGATGGGTGGATGGATGGGTGGGTGGGTGAGTGGGTGGGTGGATGGATGGATGGATAGATGGATAGATGGGTTAGATGGGTAGGTGGATGGATGGATGGATAGATGGGTGGGTGGATGGATGGATGGATGGATGGGTGGGTGGGTGGATGGATGGATAGATGAATGGATGAATGGATGGATGGATGGATGGATGGATGGATGGATGGATGGGTGGGTGGGTGGGTGGAAGGATGGATGGATGGATGGATGGATGGAAGGATGGATGGATGGATGGATGGATGGATGGATGGATGGATGGATGGATGGATAGATGGGTGGATGGATGGATGGATGGATGGATGGATGGATGGATGGATGGATGGATGGATGGATGGATGGATGGATGGATGGATGGATGGATGGATGGTGGGTGGGTGGGTGGATGGATGGATGGATAGATGGGTGGGTGGATGGATAAATGGATAGATGGGTGGGTGGATAAATGGACGGACGGATGAATGATGGATAGATAAGTTTCAATAAAAGCCTCTTGGTCAGTAATGAGTTTCAGCGTAAATAACCACAGAAAATCTTATTTTGAAGTTGCTCCGACTTACAAGAAAACGTAAATAAGGTAGGAGTTTGAAAACTCAATGGATACACAACGCTTGAGAGGAAACAGCTTTTAACGTTTCAATTTTCAAAGATGTGATGTGGGAGAAGCTGTTTCCAAAGGATCTAGCCTGAGAGCAAGCTCTCGATTTTGGGAGGCGCGAGAAGTCACGCAAAAACCTCTCTCGCGTTGTCTTGCGGCACACTTCGCTCGCCATTAGTAAAAGCTTGCTCGCAGGCCACAATTTACCATGATGCTATCAGTATTTTCCGCACCTTCTCTTTTATCGCTAACGACGTTTTCAGTCATCAAAACAACACCAGCATTCTTAAAATAAAAACAACAACAACAATCAGTGTTTTATGATTCTGCATAGGAGGAAAGTAGATTTTCAAAAAAAAACATGTGTTGTTAATAGAATGATTCAAATTTGCCACCAGTATCTTTGCTAATAATATCCGCTAAAATTATTTTTGTAGCTCTGATACTAACCTTGAAGATATCCTTGCTGTTCTTTCCTCCACCAACACCGCACCCAAGGTCGAGAGCCTCCGCAGTTTTGAAAATCTGTGCGAATGATTAACAATGAGCACATTTAATTAGAGACTCAAACAGCGGCTGCAAAGACAGATTTGAAGCCACATTGATTAAATTGAGTAGTCTTTTGAATCTAGTAGTAGAATAAATCAAGCCCTTAGGTACACGGGACAAAGACAATTTTGTATCACATCTCCTACATAAACATCTTGGAGCTATTCTTCCAAAGTCCTTACACCCCTCCCTATGTTAAGACGTTGACTTTCAGTAATATGAGAAACATTGAGGATTAAATGTCATGTAAGGATCTCTAACCGCGGCCGAACTAACTCAGTCGATAGAGAGCTTGACTGCAGAAAGGGTCAGGTCGTGGACTAGATCCTAAGAGTCGATCTTAAAATATCTGAGAAATGATCGATGATACTGCCTTTTCCTTGGCTTGGATGATGACAGTCCCGTCTCCACTAGGAGACGTAGAAACAGTGTGTGTGATTATAAGTACATTCAAATAAATATAGTACCTTTTCCTTTCTTTTTTCTTTTCAATTGGAAAACCAATAAAGTAAAGTAAAATGACGGGAAGTGAAGTGAAGTAAAGTAAAATAATAATAATAATAATATAATAATAATAATAATAATAATAATAATAATAATAATAATAAGTAAAGTACAGTAAAGAATTCTCGCACCTACAGTAGTACCTTGCAGCTGTGTGCTAGCTGTAGTACTTACTCGCTTTTTTGTGAGCCTGTTGTCATTTCGCAACAGGTAAACACTTTGGTCCACACTGAGGAGTCCCAATCTCGTTCCTTGAGGAGCCTTAATGGCCAATCTGTATGGCAATCCTGGTTGTATTTGGACTTCGTTAACTTGAACAGATGAGCCATCCGCTTGAATTTTGTAAGCATCAGGGAAAGTAACCTATATAACATGAGAAAGTAATAAGACGATTCATGCCATGTAAAGGAATTCGGATTTAAGAATTCGGGAATCCAGAATCCTGGGCTTTGGAATCTGGAATATAGCTTAAGGAAAGACTGGAATTTTTATCACCTCAGTTGGAAGACTGTCTTCAACTTCAAGCAGAACGCTGTCAGCTACAACTTTTCCATTATCGTCAATGTAATAGCCAATCAGACGCGCCGATGGAGACATTTGTGGAGATATACGGAAGGACCAGCTTCTGAACATCCCATCAAATGGATCCGTTGTGTTGTGGGAGAGAATCCGACCCCGAGATACCACCTGAAAAAAGAAAAGAACACAAAAAATGTTACACTCAGTGAATATATTTTCGAAGAACAAGGAGGAATGATTGATCCAGTGATTTTAACAAGGCAAAAATAACAATCTCCATTCCCAATAACGGTTAATAACATGACGTCAAGGCGGCCATATTGATGCATCGCAAACAAAGTCATGACGGCCATTTTGGTGCACCAAACTATTAAAAGCTGAACTCTATTCTTATGTTAGTCTAACAATTTTTTTCCTCCAATAGACTTAATTCACGATACCCGCCATCTTTGCACGCCCTTAAAGACTGATGGGAACAATGTCACGTGGTTTTTTAGATGCACAACGTGTTAATGGCTGTGCAACATGACGTTGCCTGTGTAATCAAAATTTTAGAGTGCAAATGGACATTAGGTGTGCAGTTTTAAATAATTGAAACATGTCGAAATGTAATAATGTCTATCAAAATGACACCTAACGTCTTTTTTGATAGGGAAACAGTTGCATAGGAGTAATTTAAATACATTTTTGCTCTTACCGCAAAGGATAGTTTTCTGGCACCATCTTTGACATTTCTATAACTTTCACACTGTATTTTGCGACCAACCTATGAATAAAACAATTTAGCATTTTTAATAAGTTAGAATAATAACTAATTATAAGCAGTTAATGCCATTCGATTGTTCATAAATACAGTCTAACCTCTCCTTACGGACACCTCTCTATTACGAACAGTTTCTTTGGTCCCAGAAATGCCAAAAATCATACATTCCCTACCTCTATAATACGGACACCTCTGTAAGGTAGACACTTGGTTGTGTCCCTTTGGCGGAACTTCTCAAAATCATAGACAACGATATACAGCAAAACCCGGGAGCAAAACCCGCGATTAAGAACCTGCATTTTCCCAAGTTCTTACATAAATGGTAATTAGCAAAAATTTAGGTTATGTAGGTACTCAAAACACTGTCTTATTTTCTGAAGAAAAGGATACATTGGCAAGCTGTGGTATATTCAGCATATTCCTTACATAAAATCTGCATACCCTTACATTGCATGCAGTTGGAGTGATAAGACACCTATGTCTACAAAGAGGATCCTGAATGTTGACTCATCTTATTTGCCCAAGATCTTATTGCCCATAGATTAAAAACAAAAGACAATTTCAAATTTTAGGCTAAACAGGAGCCCTAACTGGCAAATTTTAGCCTAACAGCTTCTTAGTCGCGGAGCGCGTTAATGAGTGCGTTCTACTTTAGATTCTTAGCGATAAGCTTGCATCCTAGGGCGCTTAGTCGACAGAACTGTCTTGAACCACAACAGAACCACAACATACCGTAAAATTCCGAAAATAAGCCCCTCCAAATACAGGCCCCCCAAACCGGTAACGCAAAAAACCCTCCGTTAAATCGCCCCTCCAAATATAAGCCCCCCGGGGGCTTGTACTTGGAAAATTGTCCTCAAATACAAAGTAAAACAAAGCAAAAACGGTAAATTTACTTCCAACTATGAGGCTAACCCAATCGGTTTTGAAACGCAAATTTCCCTCCGTAGATATGCCCCTCCGAATATAAGCCCCTCCAAAAATAAGCCCCTCAAAAAGGGCCTTTGAAAAATATAAGCCCCGGGGCTTATTTTCGGAATTTTACGGTGTTCCATATCCGTTTGCAAGTAGCTTAAATAATTATGATTTGGGTTAAATTGGTGCACCATACCTTTCCTGGTTTTGTAAGCTGGCGAACCATGATCAGAGCACTTCCTTGAGGATCAAACGGCCTCACCAACAAATTGGCCAACGCGTTCTGGTCTTTTTGCAGCTTTCCGTTGTCAGTGTTCACCTAAAAATGGCAAATAAAGGAAGCTTTTAAACAACACACTGTTCATTTTCATCTGACAACCCAAACAATAACTCTAAGCATATTGGGGAGCCGAGCTTTTGAATGGAATGTTCTTAAAGGCCGGTAACACTAGGCGACATGTCACTGCAACACTTCGTGGGGATAAATCACTCGGTGTGTACAGGTCGGGCGATAAGTTGCTACAACAAGTTGCGTGACACATCGCAGGGACAAATCAATTCGTGTGTACTGGTGAATTTATGTCTAAATCTTTGTCTCAGCAACAGAATTTTGTCGCCGCAACAAGTCGCACAAATTCAGTCTGATTCGATTTTGTACGACTTGTTGCGGCGACACCAATCTGTTGCGGAGACAAAGATTTTTACAAAAATTCTCCAGCACACATGCACGGGGCGATTTGTCGCCGCAACAAGGTGTTGCTGCGACTTGTCGCCTTGTACGTTCCGATCTTAAAACTTACAACATAATGAAGGCATTGAACGAGGAAAAAACTGGCATCTGAGACCTTTATCGATCAAAGTTGAAAATAGATTAAACAACCACGGTTTTGCGCATGCGCTCTCTTTACGGTGATCGTGATTTTGTTAAGACGGTCGGTTTGTCAAACTTTGAATCTCGGGAAAATTACGGACCACACTTAAGTTCAAAAAGAAAATGAAAAATTTGTCGCCTTGGGTGTGCTTCCCCCATATCCCTCCACAAAACGCCTTTCTTGGATTGCAAACCCTGAGAGACAAAGGAAAGGCTAAGGCCATACGCAAAAAGGAAAATTAAAAAGGGTAGTTAAGGGTTTTCAAAAAATAGGGCATAAAAGTGATACAGTTAGTAAGTAAGTAATAACTTTATTTAACGAGGGTAAAGACATTGATTACTGGTCACCCAGTAGTTTTCATAATGTTCTCCATCCGGGGTGTTTTGTGATAACTTGTATATTTAAATCGTGCAAAAAAAATTAAAGAAATCAAAGTCTTTATCAAAGAGCTGAAACTTCGAGATGTTTGTTAGAGTTAAAGGAACTAGCGCTTCTTGTCCCTTTGAAACGACAACAATTACGCTAAAACATTTACGTTAGAACATTTTAGCATCCTTAGCCACATGCTCGCTTGTTCCCAGGGCCTCTCGCTTCTGGGAACGAATGGAAGAAGTGGCGCCTCTGGAGGCGAGATTTGGTCCGCCACTTTTAACAAGTGATGAAGCACTGGTTACGAGAAAAAACGGGGTCAATCATTTTACCTGAATGGAAATGGGATCGCAATCTGAACAAGCGTCGATAACAAACTCGACTTTCCCGTGTTCATCCGTGAAGTCTCTTGAATTGGGGTCGTTGTCAATTTTTCTTAGCTGTATCTGCCCTCCATTTTTCTGATCTCCATGAGCCTTGATCTGCATGGGCACGTTCTTGGCGGGTTGTTTATTTGGGTAGGTAAGAGCGACCTTGAAAATGAATACTAGCATTAAATACTGAAAAACAAATCTATGCTGCAATACGACCTGAACGCAGTGGCTGGACTGTTCTTAGTCGATGTAAAATAGACCTTATTCACGCCATCTTTGCACGCGCTTATGAACTGATGAGTTAAAGGCGGGCAAACAACTGATAAAATTTGCCATTACACGAAATCGCGGTGATTTTTTTTATTCTAGATAACATGATATGAACAACGTTTTATCTTAAAGACGACAAGGACAAATTATGGCTTTTAGGATGCATTAGCGATTGTAGATGTCCTCAAAGCAAGCAATAAGGACACAAAACTTGTCGGAACTCCAATTGTACATTTTGCATGACTAGTAAATCGTCGTCCCGTTTTAAGAGAATAAACAAGCTCGACTGTGATTATTCGTATTGGCAAATTTTATGACCTGATTGCCCCTGAAATACCACGTGGCATTGTTTTTATCCCATCAATCCTGAAGCGCGTTAAAAAATGGCGGATATCGTGAATAAGATTATTGTTCTGCTTTAAGAACTTTCTAACACTATGTTGAAATCCAGAAGTAGTTTATATTAACCTTTTCGTTAAAAAGGAGGTTCTTTTTCTTGAAGAAACATACATCACGCTCCTCATGGCGGAAGGGGCTTAAATGTTTCATGTCAGACAATTTTGATAAATGCGCCTGCTCGTTGACAGTCAATATGTAAATCCGTTCAAATATCATAACGTGGTTTCAAAAATCATGACTTAAACTTCCCGGTCAAGCCTGTATTTTTCAAGCTCTATTTCAACCACTTAGGTTGTTCATTCTACTGCGAACATCATGGCCACTTTCATATCTTTATCCGCAGTTCAAAGTAAGATTCAGTTCAAACATTTTCAGTTCATTTCATTTCCACCATCGGGTATATTACGAACTCAAAATGGCCTGCTCTCCGATTACCTTGATTAGTTCAATGGAAAGAGCGTTGCAACCGGTCATCGCAAATTGTCAGGGTTCAATTCCCGGTTAAGCCTGTATTTTTCAGGTCCTTTTTCAACCGCTAATGTTGTTCATTCTCATAGAAGATCATGTTCACTTCCATATCATAACTCATACTAACATATTCAGTTCGACCGGCATACCTTCACTACAAAACGCAATCCTGGTTTAAAATACTTTGCCGTGTTGGCAAATTTAATGAGGTATGGACTGGATGTAAATTGGCAAGACATATCCACTGCACTTTCTTTGTTGCCAGTCGCTTTTTCAATGACATCAACTTGAACCTCAAGTCTGCTGCTTTCTGGAAACCACAAATTCCCTGGAAGGTCCCGGATGATCTGAAGTCGCTCTGTCAGTGTGGTTACACCACTCTGGTCAAGCTATATTAACCAAAAAAAACAACATACAAGACCGTTTAGAATACAGTTAACTCTCTCTTTCAGTCCCAATACTCACATACAAATTCTCGAAACTGATCGCCATAAATTTAAACAGTTGAGAGAAATTAATGAATGCTCAAGGCATTTTCTCTGTGGTGATCATTTTATTAATTCTCATAACCTTATCTCTTGACATTGTATGAATATCGTGAGGAGAAAATTGATGTTGGTCACTATTTGGACTTAAAGGGTAAAACGGACACCTTTGGGACCGGCACTAAGTGTCCTTCTAAAAGAGATGTCCGTCTTATAGAGAGTCAGATAAAGTGAGTAAAGAAAGGCAGGGACCAACTCTAGGTGTCCGTTTTACAGAGGTGTCCGTTAAGAGGGAGTCAACTATAATTCCAAAAAGTAAGACTGTCTATACTCCCGTTTTTTTCCGTCTTGTTGTTAGATTGATCGCTGCGTTTGAAAGACCGACTGGAAAACGCAATTTCTCCAGAGCGACGGGAGTCAAGGACCAGGGAAAGATATGTACTCAACAAAGTTTTATACGGGTAGGCTCCGTCCCAAGGTCCAACCCCTTACCCTTTTATATGCCTTTTTGGACAGAAAATGTATGTACCCCTTTCGTACACCTTCCATTGGCAAATGGTATCCCTTTCGCATACCTAGTTTAAAAGGTTGCATCCCTTTTGACTGCTGTAAAAGCACTGTCGTTAAAATATGAATAAATCACAAAAGTAGGAAATTCTCTCGACTTTTTCGCACCTATTAATTATCCTATTAGCCCTTTTAGGTCTTTTTACAGACGGAAAGACAGATTTCCCTGCCTACCCTTTTAAATACTTTAACTAGTGAAATCCCTACCCTTTTATATACCTGATGAGGCATGAAAAAGGTTCATCTTTCGGGCGGAGCCACCTCGTATAGGCCATTATAGGGAGTACCCCCTCCCCTCCGGGGCCAGAGAGGCTTAAAGCGTTACGGTGAAAATTTTCTTGTTTCAACCCGCCATCTTTTTACTAAAGGCAATTTTAAGGCAAATTCTCACATTCTTCTCTTGAAGCCGCCAATCTTACAAAGTACAAAAAAGGGTTCAATTTAATACTAACAAACTAGGGACTAAATTTTAATTAAATAGGAAATCTTAGACAAAAAGGTGTTTGTATAACAAGACTTACAGAGATACTAAAACACTATGACTGGTCACTGTTAAAAAAGGGTTCAATTTAACACTAACAAACTAGGGACTAAATCTTAAAAAAGTTAATAGAAAAACTTAGACAAGAAGGTGTTTGTATTACGGGACTTACAGAGATACTTAAACACCATGACTGGTAACTGTGTCAGTTAACTGCAGAACTGAACAGATTAAAAGGACTGAAAAACTTACCACGATGGCATGTTTAGCAAAAGGAACGCTCGTGCCATTGCGTCCGGCTATGGCTAAATTCACAACGGCAGTGCCGATAACGGGCTTTCCATAAGTGTACCTTAAAAGAGATTGGCACAGGCGTTAACCCTTTAAGCCCCAATATCCACATACAAATTCTCCATACTGATCACTATACATTTCCTTGAAGAATCAGTTGAGACAATTTGATAACAGATCAAAGATTTTTCTCTTCAAATAGAGGGAGCTGCCCCCAAACTCAGTGAAACATTTTTAAGGTAGATACGGTGGAACCTTTATTCAGGGGACACCCTCGGAACCAAGGCAAGTGTCCCCTGAATGGAGTTTGGGTTGGGTTTGTTAATAATTAACCAAAAAATTAAAACATTTTCTTTTATTCTGGCTCGGATTCTGCTACAGTCATTGTTTCAAGCTGTTAGATAATGTATAAAAAATCGTGATTAACTTATCCCTGCGATATTGTGTGTTGAATTGCCACAAGTGAAGCATATCGATTTAAGTGAAATAGTTTATGTTGTGAAAGCTGTCGTCATTGTGACTGGTGTGCACTTTTAAAAACTTATC
Organism: Porites rus; assembly: GCA_964035705.1. Lineage (NCBI taxonomy): Eukaryota > Metazoa > Cnidaria > Anthozoa > Scleractinia > Poritidae > Porites > Porites rus. The sequence goes on from OZ037994.1 coordinate 7,515,578, forward strand.
AACGCTCTTTGTGGTCTGCAGCCACTTTTGAAGTGTTAAGGTGTCCCCTGAATGGAGGTTAAACTAGGGGGTTTCCGGGCCCAGAAAAAGTGTCTCAGACCTGACCACTGCGGATGTGCATGCACCAAAGGATGCACACGGAGTCAATGCAAGGTGCCCTCTTATGAGAGTCTGCGTGGAGTTAACTTACAACTGACAAATCGCCTAAAATTTAACTGACAACCGACATTTGCCTTCTCTCTGTCTTGCCAACAGACAAAAAACCCGACTGTCCTTTATTTTCTAGGAAACCCGTAGCATTATTCCACTCTTTTCGCCAGACAATGTGATCAAATGTGCATTTATATGGGTAATCGTCGTGGTAATCCTCTCTTACCTCTACCACGTCTGGTCACAAACCACTAACAGATCGTCGCCATGAGACTGGGTACAAACTGCCAGAGATTGATAAGTCCTCGATGGTTCTCTAGGCCGGCTATATTCACACTACTTATTCACTTCCGCTACAGTCCGAATACCTGTTCACCCCGAACCAAAGTGTGGAACAGAACCTAACCGATATGTGACGCTCCACTTTCAAAATTGGCGCGGCGCAGCGTTGCTCCGTTACAGAAATCGCGCTAAATTAGTATAGGTAATAGCAAGATTTGTAGTGATATTTGGCATAAATACCACAAGTGATATTTTAAAATTGTTATACGTAATTTCACGAGCCGTTAGGCGAGTGAAATTTGAGACAATTTTGAAATATCACGAGTGGTATTTATGCCAAATATCACGTACAAATCATGCTATTATTTGTTTATACTACTACCCACAAAAGGTTTGTAATTTTCACATGTAGGTGTTTCAAATTAAGCTGAAATACCACTGCTCTAAGCCAATTAAATTGCAGAAATTTCTCATGTAGTAGTATAAACGTTCTTATGTGTGAACAGAAGCCCTATTTAGTATGGTTTTTTGCGCCGGCGCAAAAGCTATCCGCCGTTCAGTTTGATGCGTCAGAGTCAGATCAGATGACATGGTGTATTCAGTAAGCTATAAAACAGTGCCACTACTAAAAACAACGAACAATGATATCATCCACCTGTATGCTAAGTTTTCACACAGGAACTTTTTAGAAAAATGATGATCAACCGAAGGAAGCTCGCAACCGCGGTCAATCATCTCACAAATTAACTATGCGGATGTAAGTAACGTACTCTGTCTTGGACATAAGGGTGTAGACCGTTCTTAGTATACCATGAAGTCATTTATGTTACCGGGCCGGGGCCATGAAAATAGTCAATAGGGCGCTCTGTAAAGAAAATCCCCCATTGTTTTGCTTTACAAAGTTGATACGAATACTTAAAAACAACACAAGAATTCCGATTGCTCATATTCTTGAAAGCATCAGATCTACAAGTGTACTAGCATTTACACATAGTCGTTGGAAAACGTTAGGCAAGTACGCAGTCACTGTTATTCTATGAGGTCCTACCTTGTTGTAATGTTTATTCTGATCTGATTATCCGTTTTGAGGATATAAGGCGGTACTCTGAGTCTCACCGAGAACTTGGGGAGAACTGAAAAAACGATTATAGCATGGATAACAATTAGAATTATCATTCGAAGCAAATTTTTCTTTCTTTTCATTGGCCGAGAGCCCACCACGTGACCTGCAAATAACTGCCTACAAATAATGGTCTGCTCATGCGCAATGTCGTCCAACTGTGTTTGGCTGCAAATAATATTCTGCACATGCGTAAAGGAAACCGTGTTTTTCTCCTTCTTGCGATCGCTCTCGCGTGAAAATGGCAGATCGCTTCGCTTCCCAAGGATATTCATTAAAAAAAACAAACTCGGTGATCGAATGATAAAAAAATTATTACGGAATAATGTCAAATAAAACGAAGGCGTGGTGGTCGAGCGGTTATACTTTTCAAATAATCTAATAAAAAAAATTCTTACCGTATTCCTTTACCTCGAATTGTACGGAAGTGTTGTGGACGTCCTTTAAAAAGTGAGACAAATAAAAATGAGATAAGGTTCTTTTTTTCATTAACGGTATTTGTAAAGGCCTATGTAATAACGTGGACAACAGCAAACTTACCTGATGACCATATATGGCTGTTATAGTCCAGTTACCCAGGAGAATAAAATCATTCAGCTCAAGTTTCTTTGATATGATTCCTTAATAAAAAGGAAAAAAATATCTCACATCTGAACGCATACAATAAAGTGATGATCCAACCTTGTTCAGTTCTGGGCGAGTAGGAGATAAATCTTGAAACAAATTAAGTTGACAAAGACCTTGTAGATGTCCTACCTGTACTCGAATCCAGGTCCTTCCATTGTTGGACTCTGATTCCCTGTGGGTTCTGGAAAGAAAACGGTTACGTTAGTAGTAGCAGCAATAGTAGCAATACCAGTGGCAGTAGAAGTAGTGGTATTAGTAGCGGTAGCAGTAGCAGTAGCAGTGACTAGCAATACAAATAGCAGTAACAGTAGCTGTAGCAGTAGCAGGAGCAGTAGCCCTATAGGCATCAGTAGTAGTAGTAGTAGTAGTAGTAGTAGTAGTAGTCGTAGTCGTAGTCGTAGTCGTAGTCGTAGTCGTAGTCGTAGTCGTAGTCGTAGTCGTAGTCGTAGTCGTAGTCGTCGTAGTAGTCGTAGTAGGAGTCGTAGTAGGAGTAGTAGTAGGAGTAGTAGGAGGAGGAGGAGGAGGAGGAGGAGGAGGAGGAGGAGGAGGAGGAGGAGGAGTAGTAGTAGTAGTAGTAGTAGTAGTAGTAGTAGTAGTAGTAGTAGCAGCAGTAGTGGTAGTGGTAGTGGTAGTGGTAGTGGTAGTGGTAGTGGTAGTGGTAGTGGTAGTGGTAGTAGTAACAGAGGCAAGAGCAGTAGCAGTAGCAGTCAGTAATAGTAATAGTAATAGTAATAAATTGCTTTATTTGCATGACCGCATCATTTTACAGTATTGCAAAAGCATGCATATAACAATCAAAATAATTAGAACAAACGGCACTAATAATAATCTAGAAAAATTCAGTTACATTATTAACAATGAATCGCGTATTTTCATACAGGAGGAAATAAACTTCATAACTAGCTTATTTACATGATGTTCCTTCGAATTCATTATCAGTTTTATACTTTCTGGAGATGATTTCTTGTCAAAGTCAGGTATTATTCGATTGATTTGATTAATAAATGCCTGTCTCTGTACTGAGTATTTGTTACATTGAAAGAGGAAATGAATCTCATCTTCTACCTGATTTGAGTTACATAACGGGCATAATCTATTTTCTCTTGGCAAATGATCGATTTGGTATCGACCATGTTCAATCATAAGTTTGTGATTACTTATTTTAAATTTAACAAAATTTTGTCTTTCGTCATAATGTCTTAGCTGGTAGAGATAATCAGATGTAGAATATTCATCTTTAAAAGTTCTATAAAATTCTAGTTTTTTTGAATTTTCAAGGCTGTGCCGCCAAAAAGATAGGTATTTCTCTCTCATTTCTGTGGTATATCGTCTAATTTTATCATTATCTAGAGATTCAGCATCTAAACTGGTTAGATTGTATTGTTCAAACATGTTTATGAAATTGGAAAAATATCCTGAATTATTCATGAATGTAGATACTTTGACATAAGGAAAGACTGTTTGACTATAGAGTCATTATCTTTGTCGTTGAGGTAAACAAAATATTTCATAATTTTCTGATTTATCGGGATAAGCAGCGGCAATCTATCAAGTTCAGCTCTGCAAGCTATGTTAGAGGCCTTATTGTTAACCTCCAAGTAACGTTTACAGAATTTGAGGTGGATTTTTTCTATTGGGGAGCTATCCCATTTTTTAAAATCTTGCTTGGTGTAAATTCCCCATACCTCGCTGTTGTAACTCAAGATTGGGAATACCATGGTGTCAAAAATTTGGGATGCAGTATTAGGATTAAGTTTGTTAAGAATTGTCCGCTTCCGAATACTAGACAACGCGTGAAGGGCCTTTTCTTTTAAGTGTTCGAGTGCAAGTGTAAAGTTTCCCGTTGGAGTTAAACGTGTACCTAAATAAGTGTATTCTTGGACAATTTCAATTGACTCACTGCCTATGTTGAAGTTGATGTCAATAGATTTTTTTGGGCGTTTCTGGAATATCATAATTTTTGTTTTCTTCGGATTAATTTTTAGCTTCCATTTGTCACAATACAAGGAAAGCGCATTTAAACAGTTCTGTAATCCAGTTTTCGATCTTGATAGAATAACTAAATCATCTGCGTAGAAAAGTGAATTAATTTTTTTCCCATTTGGAAGAACAAATGGGTCAGATAAGGTGTTTTCGAATAAATGTGGTAGATTGTTTAAATAGAGGTTAAATAAAAGAGGGCTTAAAATACAGCCTTGACGTACACCTCTGGAATATGAAAAAGGCTGTGTTTTGTTTTCACCGATTTTGATGGAACATGTCGAGTTGCAATAAAGACTTTTCATGAGGTTGTACAAGTTTCCTCCTATATTCGTCTTTAGCAGCTTATAAAACAATCCTTCTTGCCAAACAGAGTCAAAAGCTTTGCGGAAATCTACGAAACAAGCGTAGACTTTTTCCTTGTGATAATGCACATATTTATCTATTAGGGTCCTTAGAGTGAAAACATGGTCTGCAGTGCGGTTTTCAGGCAAAAAGCCAATTTGGGAATTATGTAATACCTTATTTTCCTCAAAATACAAGTGAAGTCTTCGATTTAGAATAGAACAGAACAGTTTTCCAAGGCAACTAGAAACACAGATGCCTCTGTAATTTGTTGGATCACTCTTGTCACCAGATTTGTAAATTGGGGTTATGAGGCCTTGACACCAAACATCTGGCATTTTTCCGGATTGTAAAATGAGGTTAAAAAGTTTGACATAGACAGGCATTAGTGGTTCGAGGCTTGCTTTGATCATTTCATTTCGTATTTTGTCAACAAATGGTGATTTCTTATTTTTCAATTTCTTCGCCGCTTGACGTATTTCCCTCTCAGTTATCTCATAATCGAAATGGGTAAACTGTTCCTTTTCGTGTTCTAAAGAATTTAATTCCCTATGGATTTCATGTTCATGCGTGGAATTCGTCGGGTCAATAGAATGAAGAGATTTAAAGTGGTGAAGCCATGATTCTTCCAAGATCGGGGCAGGAACATTTTCGTTGAAAGTGTCGCTCATCGAATTTAAACAATTCCAAAATGACGTCTTGTCAGGATTTAAAGCTAGTTCGTCGAGTTGTAATGTTTTTTCTTTGTGAAATCCTCTCTTCTTTGTGTCTAGGAGCTTTTTGTAATCATTCAAGGTTTTGTGATATCGTTCCCTCAATTCGGAGTTGAGGGGGTCACGGTGCTTTTCATTTGAGACTTTTCGTAATTCATGCCTTTTCAAGCGACATTCACAGTCGAACCATTTCTTGTTGGATGATTTCTTAATACGCTTATAAGTTTTCTTAGTTTTAATTTTTAGGCATAGCTTGGAGGTTTCAGTTAGAATTTTCATAGCGTTTTCTAAGGAGATATTCACATCTTCGGTGTTTCTCTCCATATATTGTCTAATTAGAATTTGGATTGTTTCCGTGCGCAGTGCGTTTTTGAATTTTAAATGTGAGTCAACTTCCCAGCAAAATTGCCGTGGTAATTTTGATAATCTATTGCTACTATTTGGAGTGTACGTTTCGTCTCCAATTAGCCTGGTGTTAAGAGTGATCCATGCCACGATGGCACTATGATCCGATAAATAAGATGGCTGTTTAACAACAAAATTTGCAACGTTGAGAAATGTGCACTGATCACATATTAGATAATCAATAACGCTCGTCCCGTTTTTTCCATGAAAAGTGGGTCTGCCTAGGGTATCTCCATTTACTCTGCCATTAACTATTCTTAGGTCAAGGGTTTTACAAATTTCCAGCAGCCGTTTCCCATGGCTAGTAATAGTAGCAGTAGTAGATGGAGATAGGTCTGGAGAATTTGTATATAGACGTTAATTCCTTGTTGGCCCTTAATTTTGTGGGTCTTTAATTTCACGTTTTTCGCGATTGAAAAAAACAGCGAAATTTCAAATCGCAAAAAAAATATTTACTTATAATAGCAACAACGTATACAGGATGTGTATTGACAGTATCAACTGTTAACTGGTTTTTCTGGTAAGCTTCATTTTGTATCTTAAGTTGTGAAAAAACGTTACCGATTTGCAAAGATTTCACACATTGCTTGTTAAAGTTTAACTAGAAGAGCAGACTTTTTAACAAAATAAAATGAAGTTGCGAACGCTTAAATCGCCAACTTTAAAGCCCTTTTTCATAAATTAATTGCCTGTTGAAATAAACGATAAGGCAGACATTTAGGCTTAAAGGATGAACGGTTTAGCCGTACCTAGTGTTGGAGAAGTTTGGTAAATGGTTTGTTGGAAATGAAACTGCTTTTTGTGGTAGTGGTGACCTTAAAAGCTGACATATTAGTAGCAGCATGGTTGGTCAACAGAGTTACATGGTGAGTCAGAGTAAAATGGGTTTGGTCTTGGTAAGCTGACATATTCGTAGCAGTATTGTTGGTCAACATAGTTACATGATAAGCAGAGTAAAATGGGTTTGGTCATGGTAAGCTGACATATTAGTAGCAGTATTGTTGGCAGTGCCGGATCCAGACCTTGAGATAAGAGGGGAGCGGGGGAGCGTCATCCAGACTCTTAGATAAGGAGGGGGCCGGTCCTCCCCCCCAAAAATTTTTTTCAGTTTGGTCTAAATATAAAAGGGGGGCCAGGGCCCCCCGGGGCCCCTGCCCTGGGTCCGCTTCTGGTTGGTCAATAAAGTTATATGGTAGTCAGAGCCGTAAAATGGGTTTGCACAGTCTTGGTAAGCTGATATATTAGTGGCAGTATTGTTAGTCAATCGAGTTACATGGTAGTCAGAGTAAAATGGGTTTGGTCTTGGTGGTATATGGTTATGGCAGTTTTTGCTTGTTAAAATGATTTGGGATGAAGTGGTAGAAGAAAACGCGACATTAAACTTACCAGAACCATGATGGTTATCTGTTTTGGGAGAAAAAAGAAAAAAATAAAGGTTTAGAACTGGTGCAAGCCAGAAGCCATGCATTATGTAAGTGGTTCGCCTTCTAATTTACCAGTTAGGATTCTTAACCACATTTTGTTCCATTTGAATTTTTTTGTTTCTCATAATTGCTGGAAAGCCCCATAAGAGGAGAGGATATTGATTTTAAATTTAAATTTAAGAAAGAACGACAAATTGTACTCACCTTTCTGTCAGAGGGTTTCATGCCAAAGTCAAGCGGAAAAACTCGAATTTTTACTGAAAAGAAAAAGAGGAAAATAAAGATGTGTATCACGTCAAAAAGTACGGCTCTGGATCGTATCTCATGCTCATCGTTTGTCAGCTTCAACGCCGGTGAAATTAAGGTGGTTTTGCGAGACGTAAATATATCACTTTAATTTCCATTAAACGGCCACCCTGGGGGTACCGGCAAGTGGCCGCTTAATGAAGGTTGTCCCCTCAATAGAAGTTCGACAGAAATTAGCATTATTTAATGTTTTGGAGAAACACCACCTTGTTTTGAAAAAAAGCAAGCGATGGGAGCACTATTACTGGTTCACAATCGGTCGTCACCTTCTATTCTGAACTGTATTTTCCTTCAGCGTATTCTTGAAATGAAGCTAAACTACGCGCATCAAGCGCTTGATGGCCGCTTAATAGATGTGACAACAATGGGAGAACTCTTGTTGAGACGGCCTAAAGGTGGCCATGGCCGCTTAATAGAGGTTTAAGTCCCCATTCTTTTCTACAATTATTTGACGACTTTAAAGACTGGCCGCTTAATAGGGGTGGCAGCTTAAAAAGCAAAGAAAAATTGGTAATCTATCCATCCGAGAAGGGCAACCAATGTGAAATATCAAACTTTCTAGCTAATGTGGGAGCCTGTAACCTGTGTTTAACTTGATAATAGACATCCATGTCATGGTCAATTGACAGCTGTCAAAACAGGGTATCTGCTGACAAGTTTCACATGACTGTATCGCGGGCTCAGGTGCCCTCTCATCGAAGTCACATGTTTTTTTTAAGTTTTCCGCTGACCAGTTGTTAGCTTTTAATTGATGATTTAAAGTCCATTGTATCATGTAAAACCCCTAAGAACGCGTGGGAGGCTATTATAGCTCTGGCCAAATCTATATATTAGGAGGTTCAACTCTATGTGTCCTTCGTACCATCTTGTCTGGGAGTATAGATTGGTTTGTCCGTCTGTATGAAAACCATCCCGTCTTTGTAGCTCAAAAGAATCTGGGCTTCCTGTTGAAACTGGTAATGACCATCATCCGACTTGGCCACCAGATAAACATATTGTTTATCCACTGAGTTGGTGTCGGGCAGATCCTGAGGTTCAACCTGGATAAAACATCATAAACTAATTAATGTATAAAATCAGGAGCCGATTACTAATAAAATACAAAAATAATAGATAGCCGAAAGTTTGACGTCACTGATCAATCGGTGACTTTTGTCAAACCCTGAACTTAGGCTTTGAAGCTGCAAAAATGAGGTGTTTTACAATGCTTAAACAACAATAAAGCTTGTTGATGTTGTTGTCGTTGTTGTTGTTTTTTAATTACTTCACAAGGAGATTGAAACTTGCGAGGCTTTTCCACCGAAAGCTGCCCGTTAAGTGCAATTTCCAGAGACCTTTTACCACTTATAGCTTGAAAGAGCTTGAGCAAGTACGAAAAAAGCATAGTAAAGTTTCAGCGGACAACAAGAAAAAATCAGACCATATTTCTCTTTTTTTTTTTCACAAAATATGGAGGGGCTATTTTACGTACCTTCACTGGAAGAAATATGTTACTTCCTGGGAAATAAAAAATATAGAACAAAATAAGTCACTGGTATAATTCTGCCTGGGATATGATCTGTTTTGCATACATAAAACTTACACAGTAACTCATGTTGTGTATAAAATTATGTCCTCCTGCATCACTCCCACCCAAGGGGCATTCCTAGGGGGTGAGGAAAAGAAAATGGCAAAAACTTCGAAATAAGGAGAAATAACTAAAGATTGCATCACCTTGATCTACACGTCCCTGTACTTGGGAGAATGTCTTTCGTCTGTTCGGGTAGTCCTGTAGATATAGCTTTACATTCACAGGGTTCCCAGCATCAAATATCGCAATGGAGACTTGTTCTGTGACCCCAATGTGGAGCACATTCGGGGCCATGATTGCATACCTGCAAACGTTAAAAGAAAAGTTTTTTTCCGACCTTCTCGTTCCTAATGTCCGTCGTTCGAACTGCCTGATCACGAATTGTGTTCGTGCATGTTTCCTGATCAGAGCTAATTCACCGCCAATTTTTTTTTTCCATTTTAGATCAAAGACTTGTCACGTGATATCGTGATATATTCCCAAGAACAAATTTTACACTTCCGTCAACTACGAAGTTCTTAAGCCCTGTGCAAACGGACACATCATTGTTGGCCAACCTCTCCCAACATTGTTGGATGTTACATCTTGCGTCCGTGTGCACACCCTGTTGCACGTTGTTGCGTTTTGTTGAGAGTTGTTCCCCAAGGCTTGAAAACGGTCAAACATTTAATATACCTTATTATAGGAAATTAACGCGAAAGAGGAGGTAGAATTTCATAAAAAGGAAATTAACGCGATTATCTTGACCGAAATCAAAGGAGAAGATATTGACATCACTTCTGACAGCGACAACGATAAAGATGGACTCGAAATATTGTAAACCTTCGCCTTAGCTTTTGTGAAAGATGAAAAAAAAAGGTAAATGGAAAGAAAGAAAGCTTGTAGTTAATGTGTTTTAGGTGTCAAGAATGTCTGGACAGGTTCCAAAATTGGGGTTAAAATACAGGTAATTAAGAGCGCGGAAATTAACGCTGCACTTAATTAACGTCGCGGAAATTAACGCTCAACAAAATTAACGCGACTTAAATTAACGCGAATTTTAAAGATTCGCGTTAATTTCATGGAGCGTTAATTTCCTATAATAAGGTACGTGCAAACGGACGCAACAACTCTCAACACTTGGGCCAACAATGTTGCATCGGTTTACACGGGGCTTTAGGCGCTGGCCACGCTAGTATCCCCGATAACCCAGGTTTGTCTCTTCGGTTAGGCCTACAGGTCCATTGTCTACCGAATTCGAAAACGGAGCTTCTTGAGAACGTTCTCATACAGGCTTCGCGTATTAGCGTGGACGGAAAACATTTTGAAAAAAAGGAACTTTTAGAAAAACACTGACGTCCCGCAAACAATAATCATGTGATTTCTCTAGCAACGTTCCGCAGTTTTCGTCAATAGTTTATTCAGCTTAGTGCGAACAGAACACATCTTAAAGATTTGTTTTCAAATTATTCCGATCAATGCTGTCGGAAAGCGAAGGATCAATGCATTAGAGACCTTAATTTTTTGAAGTTAACCGAAAATGTTCCAAAGAGTTCCAATTAATACCCGAGTCTCGCTTTCCCTTCATTCTCGGAATACCCGCTTTATGAAACGTGTCACTAATTCAGTTATTATTTGTCGTAACATAATATTCATTTCAAGCGGAAGCAATAACTACACCCTAGCTTTCCCTCAAACTCGATATTTACTTGCCCTGGTCATTTGAGCCTTTTTCGGCTCTTGTTTCTCAAGCGATAGCTGGTCATCATCACAATCACGACGACTAGTATTATAAACTTTTTCAACGGCCTTTATGTAATTGTGCGCAGTGTACTCACGGAAAAGTCTCCCCTCTCTTTTGTGTTATATTTTGTTCACTGTTAAGATCTCGTTTTGAACGGTCGGAGCAAAGAAAAAGTGACACCTAATCATCAGAGGCGCGGGGAGGCGGGGGGGCTCTCATATGGAAGAGGTGGAGATGCTTGGTGTCCCGTTTAGGGAAGTAAATTGCAGACTTCGGTATCACTTTAGGGTGTGAAGGTTTGGAAAGCCGATGTATTAACGAATCCATGCTGGCATTGCCTAAGATGTGCGCAGAATGAATGAGCAGGGAAAGAAGAAGAACAGACGAAAGAAAGAAATAAGAGAAAACGAAAGCTCCCAAGCACAATGCCAACCGTCGCAATACCAATTACTATATGGCTTGTATCCGTCCGTCTGCGTTACAATGCTATTTTTATGGGTGGAGCAAATAACTTTTTGTTTCCCTTTGGACGTTTTTTAATTCCAGTTCTCCGACGAACATGCCTGCCCCCTTTACATCGAAATCACCCACCCCCGCCCGTGGCCTCAGTGCGAAGTACGTTCATAGTATATATTGCGTTAAAGTATGTTCCTGTATCAGCTCGATTTCATAAAAGATGTGACATTTTACAGATGGATTGTGTAAAAACACTTCCATTTCTGTGACCTAACGACAGTAACGAGATAAGCTTGGGTGGTTGTTAAATCATATTGCTTCCGGTTTCAAAGTCAACTTGACTTGAACCAGCCGGTATATGATAAATCCCACGTTCGAGGGTCTTGGAGCTGTTGGAGGGTTTGTCTTGCTCGAAAAGTTGTTAAACCTTTCACTCGAACCAAACTTATTAACTTAAAGCATCAGAGAAATGAAATTTCGTCAGAACGTGGTACATTTGTAAGTATTGAAACGAGAATGAAACAGGAATGCTACAGCTGATGATATCAAAAGCAAAGATAAGCAAACTGTCCTCTCTCCAAAACTGTTGCTATACTTTTGATCCAAAATCTTGACTTAAAGGGCCTCGAAAATGTCCAAGTGTTGCGAATTTTTTCTTCCGGACTTCGTATCGGCAAAAGCAAAATGTTTACAAGAGTCTTGAATTGATCAGCTGAAACGAAATGTTGGTAGATTGTTTGTTGACGACAGAGCGAACTCAGCAACCTCGCAGTCCAACTGTCTCGCGCGAAAATTTGCCTTACTCATAAAGCGGTCGAAAAATTTGCCTTAGGAGACAGACAAGGAAGTCAAGGAAGTAACTTGTCAGTGTGGAAATTTTCTTCCACATATTAGCTATATATTCTACATATTAGCTGGCGGTGCTAGATTCGTGAAACACCATAAAATAAGACGTAATAAAAACATGCACTTCAGTGTTACTTACTTTTTTGCTGATATGCATCCTATTGCGAATAAGAGCAAAATAGATCGCAACATCGTGTCAAGGTGCTTCGCCATGCTTACAGCAAGGCTTTTGGTATCAAATGAATTACTTCCCGTCGAACCGTTCAGCTTTTAGTGACATGGCGTGATCCCGGACGGACAGGAATGATTGCTGAGACGTGTTATAGGATCTGGTTAAAGACGTGAAGAGTTGAAAGGTTCTTACCAATGAATTAGCTTTACGTCAAGTGTTGATAGATTCGTGAGTATCAAGAGGTCACGTTGAACCCTTTTGAGTAAAAGGAAAAACAAATTGGCTAAATCACCGCAAGAAAGATTTCGATACGCTTTTGTAAGGGTCCGACGAGTAAGACTAGATTTCAGGGGGAAAAGCTTCAGTCCTGTCTGACCACAAAACGTTCAACTCTATCGACTCTATGTTCAGGATTAGCGACTGAGGGGGTCAAAACAAAATAAGTACATGGTAACACAAGACATGCCTCAGCACATTCTTTTCGATAATTTCACTTCCTTTTTTACCAAGAATGTTACTATAAATTACATCACTCTTCGTCGAATTTTTTATTTCTAAGACGCTGTAATGCATTTTAAAAGTCCCTCTTTTCATTTAAAAAGACTGAAAGGAAAAAAACTGGAAAAGTAAACGAATTTTTTTACCAAGTAAGTCAGGGTAAAAGACCGTCCGGTCGTGAATACCGTATGTTTTAACCGCGCATGAGTTCCGATGCGAAAAGTTTTCAGGTAAGAAAGACCTAGTCTTTTTGTTCTACCTGGCGCTCTGATTCAGTGATTGTTGGATCATTCATATTTAGTTTATGTTCTGTGAAAAGACTGGGTACAAAGTACTCTTACTGACTTGGCACTCGTGTCAATTTTTGTCCCGACATGTTCACTGACTATTCAACAATTCGTCGTCTACCAGCTCTACCACCGAAGTGAATAGGAATTTTCAAATACTGGTTTTTGACTGAGCACCTCCACTGTACGTGGGAGCAAACAACAAACTCCTCCAAAGAATGGGGTAGCTTACGGGGTTAGAACCCGCGCACGTAGCCATCCCTGTTGGAAGGCAACAGCTCTAGCCCTTGTACCCTTTTCTCCCTCGTGCTTATAACTTTTGTAATGTAGTGAGAAGCACTCTAGACCCGAGGGAGCCCATTGAGAAAGGAGCAGAGATCATGTCGTCATCTTGTTTCGGAGCTCTCGATTGACAAATTTTGCCCCGCTAACTGATCAAATTTGAGGTATAATTTTCCCGGGGGGGGGATACTTGGGTTAATTTTTGCTGGGTATGTGCCGCTAGCCTCTCAGAGCCCCTATCCCATTATAGCCTATTCTGTGGCCAATTACAGATTGCATCTTTTGGGCAAATATGTAATTTTTGCAATCCCAACTTAGTCACTTTCTATTTTTTGTGAATTGACCCATTTTTTAAAGTGAATGAAGAAAGGAGCCCATAACCCTGATGAAGAACACTTTAATTTTCACCTACAGGACGAACATTCTGGTACGTTTGCTAACCGTAAGTACCAAGAACTGTCTTACGCCAGAAAATCTGAAATTTGCGACCCCATTTTAGTCAATCCATTCGTGAAAATGCGACCCCATCCACCGACACATCCCCATTAGCCTCTTATAAGGAAGTACCCCCCGGGATAATTTTCTCCACAAAAGAGAAATGTTTGGACGATTTAACAGAGTGCAGCTCGAGCAAGACATCGGTAATTGGACAGTTTATCGCCTCATGAACATTAACGAGGCCGGTATTGACATCACCCTCGACTCGGAAGCTCAATTCAACGAGGGAAGTCCTATGGAGTAGGCGGTTGAGATTCAGACTGTTACAACCAGGCCAGGGAGAACGTACGGGATACGAAAGGCTCTAACCGTCCCCCCCCCCCCCCCCCTCGACCCCCTCCTCCTGTTTCCCCCCAAACAAGACCGTATTGATTAAAAATGTCCCACCGTAATCGAACTACTTTTACTCTGAGATAGACTGTAAATGTAAACGAGATCTCTTTTTCCGAAAACTGCGACACTCAGTGATAAAAAGCTTAAGGCTCCGAGATAGAAAGGAACGCACAATAACAGGACAAAGTTGTGACAGTTGTCGGATCAGCAAAATTTACAATTCTTGACAATTCCCTTAGACTCTTCTCCGCTTACGAAAACAAAAGAGGGATGGGCGAAGGGCCACATCCGGTCGATTACCGACTGGGTGGAGCTATACTATTGTTGATTCTGGATTAAAAAACAAGCTAAGCTAGTAAAAAAGCAGTGGTGAGTTATTTTTCTTTCGGCCGTATTTAAAGCTGGTCCATCTCGATAGTAAACTAATCGGTCTCTCAGCTACCTTACGGTTTTAATCAACAACAACTGACTGCTCGTGCTGTGAGAATTCCTACAAATTGTTTCTTAAATACGTTCAAGCATATCAAGGCAGATTAGATACGTTTTAAAACTTTAAGCCCTACGTAACTAAATTTCCCGGTGTTTGTGTTTTTCTACGACGAACCACTATGGGCCAAGGAATACAAAATCATAGGAATTCAATTTCACTTCTCTTTCAGCGCGCCTATCACTTTAGCTTTCCTGCTCGGCTGAAGCGCATACGTAACGTTCTAGACAACAGCACGATTTTTTACCCATAAAGGAAATTTAAGTATGAAGTTCCTTCCCATCTCTGTGACCTACGAGGCCGGTGATTGGATGAAAGCAAATGGGCAGAACAATCTGGGCATGATGTCATCAACTATGAAAAAGTTACGATCGATACCCTCCTGCATGCGGAATAATGAATATGACTAAAGACCTCATCCCAAAGCCTGCACATAAGTAAGTAACTTCTTTCACTTTATAGTTTTTGGCCAGTTTTCGTTTCAGTTCATCTTTGTGCACATAGCTTTCATTTTCTAGTTGTAGCCCTTTGTCAGTTGGATAATTTCCGTGATATATTTATTTAGAGGTCGCTCATCTCAGATATCGACCAGACAAATGCGGTTGGGAATCGCTAATAATTGCCATCCCATTTATCAGAAGCCATCAGGCTGGGCTTTCGTTATGTAAGGTTGACACCTCACAATGTGGGGAGCGTATTTTCTATGGGTTTGATCCAAAATTTGCTTATTTTATCCTACGAATTGTCTCGGAGTAATAGCTAATAAGCGATGACGCACGTTTAGATTACCCAGGGCTCCATTAATCCTTGTAAATAATATTTGTGCTAATTTTGTCATCACTAGGGATCATTCATATTAATCTTGCTCTTCGTCTAACAACGCATCAAGAATAATTTCTCATCACCTATACATTAAGAAAGAGCACAGTGAATAGGCCGACACTTCCATCGGAGATGGAGTATTCCTCTCGCTTTCACTTGCTCTCTGGAGAATAGGGAAGTACGCTTTAATGTGGAATAGAAAGAAATAGACGCGTTCGATGTATCACAGTCGCCCGGGGCCACGCGCCGGGTTTTTGCTAGACTTCTTTTTCAAAAACAAAGAATCTTTTGTATTACTGTTTGTTTTCACAGTAAACAGGCAATTCAAAGCTCTTAGCCTCCACGTGCGTCGTTGAAAATGAAAGCCGCCCTTTACTTCTTGTTTTTTACAAAATGCTTCTGGTACAGCTAAAACGGCGCGCGTGCCAGCTGGCATTTATAACTGTATCTAGTTACCATGTCACAAATCCCCTCAATAATTCTGCAGCCGTTTTTCAGTTATAAGGCACTGGTCTAAAATTCCAAATAGAAAGTAAGAGTCAAAGGCTCTATAATTTTCAACATTCAATGGCTATAATAAAAGATTTATTCCCTGCCTCAAAACTATACTTAACCAAAAGGTGACAACAGAGGAGTCGAGAAGGGAGGCACGAAATTCGGGAACAAAGGCGATAAAGCACCAAAAAGTAAACACGTAATATCATCTTAGACTATAAAAAGAACAAATAAAAGTCAGTTTATAGTGTCAAATATGCTTGCAGATAAGTATCTACTTCTTTCCTTTTTTAGCTGGTCAAATCCCTCAAAGTGATTAAAAATAAGCACAAACTCAACTGAAGCCAAGATTAAGAGCGCGCCGTGGAGTAAATTCCTGAGAACTTTCGAGATTTCAACCAAAAATGTCAAAGTGCATTATTCTGGCATTTTTGGCTTTAGGTGTTTTCTGCTTCCTTCAAGCCATTGGTAAGTCAAGTTGATAGAAATTCCATTAAGTGTAATCAAAGTTTTAAATGGCTTTATCATATTGGTGCCTGAGGCTTTTTGTCATTTGGATAATCAGCCGTGTATTTTTCTCAGTGGTAGCCTGATTCATCAAAGAAATACCAGGCGTCCTCAGGCATTCCGAAGGTTCGATTTCCTCACTTAAAAAATTGGGAATGTTAAATTAAACGCTGTTTCACCAGTGGGCGAAATTCTTCAACATTCTTTAAATAAAAAATTCAAAAAAAAGAGGAAAACTGATTCTTACGGTAAGAAGACTGAAAGAATGGGACAGAAATTAAATATGAGAGACTGTTACTTCACCCAAAAGGTGTGATTGTGTGGGATGGATGGCGTTGTAACACTTTAAGCCTCTCAGCTCCAAGATCAACATACAAATTCTCCTGCCTGGCCTCCATACATTTCTTTGAAAAAGTGGTTGAGAGAATGTGTTTAAACATCAAAGTGATTAAGTGATTATTCTGTTAATTCTCGTAACCTTTCTACTTGATAATATATGGATATTGTTAGGAGAAAATTGATTTTTGAAATATAGGCATATTTCAATATTTCAAGCTAATAAGAACAAGGGAATCTTTTTTAAAGGCTTTTAGACTTTTAACAAGCCGTTTATTTTTTCCTATTTTATTTGACGAACGCGAAATGAAGATTATGTCATGGCGAAGTCACCTCAATATACCATCCATGTCAGCTCGCACTTCGCACTTTCTTTGCAACTTCTCTGTAATACTAAAACTTGGGATATTTCTTGTGCATTCAATGACATACCACTAGTGAAAGTTGATGAGTGTTCTGACACTGTGTGTTAAATTATCGTAGAGGCAAGAGGCGCAGGAGAAGGATTTTGTTTTAAGAAAATCAGCAAGAAAACAGGAGCATGCAAAAAAATATCAGGAAAGAAAATTCAGAAAGTTGATTGCTGTTCAGGCGGGGGCGCAGGATGGAGCAAAAGGAAAAAAGACAAAGACAGCTGCGAGCCGTGTCGAACGTCCGTCCAAGGTAGGAAGTTGGGTCCTTAGTAAACATAAGCCTGCCAAACAACATTATTAAAGAAAAAGGAAGAAAGAATTTTGGTTTCCAAAATATTGGTAACAATTAAAAGAAACAAATACTGCGAAAGAGGCTTCTTTAAATAGCCATATCATAGGATTCGGTTAACGAATTGATAAGATAGAAGACGTAGGACCTGTTTACAGAGCGTAATAAATATCACGCTTACAAAAACCACTAAAGAGGTTTCATTTCAAAGGTTTGAAAGGATTTTTTCCATGAGATTACCATAATTTCTTTATAATTGACTATGCGTTTCAAAAGGTTAAATATTAAACAATAAACGATTCATCTTTTACTTTTAAGTGAATTTTAGCGTGACCAGAATTGATTGTAAAACTAGTAAGGACATCTCCATGATATGACTGGTACATTTCGTTAGTAATACTATGTTAATATTGAAAAAACTTATTGAATACCGTAAAATTCCGAAAATAAGCCCTCGGGGGCTTATATTTTTCAAAGGCCCCTTTTCAGTGGCTTATTTTTAGAGGGGCTTATTTTCGGAGAGGCTTATGTACGGAAGGAAATTTGCGTTTCAAAATCAATTGGGCCTGCTTGCAGTGGGAAGGAAATTTACCATTTTTGCTCTGTTTTACTTTGTATTTGAGGGCAAATTCCAAGTACAAGTCCCCCCGGGGGCTTATATTCGGAGAGGCGATTTAACGGAGGGTTTTTTTGCGTTACGATTTTGGGGGGGGCTTTTATTTGGAGGGGCTTATTTTCGGAATTTTACGGTATTAAGGAAGTTGTACTCGTAATAGTTTTTTTTTTTAACGCCAAATAAGGGTGGCTTTAGAAAACATTATGTTAGTTTAATTATGTTAGTTCATTAAGTTCTGTTTGAACTAAGTTAATGCAAGACCTTTGGATTAACTATGAGGACGAGATTTTCTCTGTAATGAGTAATGCGCGTGTGTAGTGAACCAGCGTCATTTGAGTGGCAAAACGTGATGGCCGTCGTCATTCTATGACAAGTTTCAGCGACAAGAATGCCGTAGTGGTGAAAACAAATCATAAAAAATCAGAAGTTTTATGATTTGGCGATCGGGAGAGGGGGAGGTGTCTGTTCAGTCTGGATAACCAGAAAAAAAACATTTACTTAAATCTCGTCCTCGAACCAAAGGGACTCTAATATGGTCCTTTTAAACATAGTGACAAGTCGTTGGAGTAGCTGGGGTCCCTGGAGTAAGTGTAACGCAACTTGTGGGCCTTCATACCAATTCAGCAATAGGACGTGCATTTCTAATGGTCCCAAAAATTGTAAAGGAAGAAGTCAGAAATCCAGGCCATGCAGCAAACCACCCTGTCCAAGTAAGTAAAATGATTCTATTTAATTTTATTTCTAGCATGGCTCTAGATTGACTAGATAGCTGTAGAGTAAATCATACATACATACATACATACATACACTTTATTGATGCTCCCTAAGTGGGCTTTTCAGCTCAATAGAATAAAAAAATACAAATATATAAATTAATTGAGAATGTAAATACAATAATATTATAATTACAAAATATATATCAATAATATAATATATCAACTTAATAAAACATTTGCAAGATGACGTCTAAAAGTCCTGGGGCATTTTAAGGACTTAATGTTATCATTCAAGGAGTTCCAGAGTTTGGCTCCTCTGAAAGCAAAGGAGCGCTGCCCTGTTGACAGGCGACATAAAGGTATATCCAAAGCACCAGATGATCGAGTTTGTCTATTATGGACTTGAGAACGTGATTTAAACATATCAGCAAGATAGTCTGGAACAAGCTTGTTAATACATTTGTGCATCATAGTAGCGTCATTTAGAATGAGTTTCTCTCTAATAGGAAGCCATTTCAATGATCGCAACCCATCCGAAATATGGTCATACTTTCTTAGTCCCAGAATAATTCGCCCAGCAAAGTTTTGGACTTTTTGTAACTTGTCAATATTGCTGCTGCTGGTATTACTCCAGACAGTTGAACAATATTGGAGTTTACTAAAGACAAATGAATTTATTACTAACAGAAGTGTTTTCCTATCCAGGAGGTGCTTGATTCTGTTAATTTGGTACAATTTAAAAAGGCATTTAGAGGCAATCTCAGTGATATGTTGGTTATAACTGAGGCGTGTGTCGAGAAGAACACCCAAGTCCTTAACGACAGGCACAGGTGTTATTTCCTTGTCAAAAAGTGTTATACTGAATGATGACAGTTTCTTTAAAAGTTGTGGTAATCCAACAGCTAGAACCTTAGTTTTGTCCGGATTAATCAAAAGAGAGTTTTTACAGCACCACTGAGATATTCTCGTAAGATCTTCGTTTAAGGCGAGGATGGACGTGGGTAATTCGGCAGGTGAAAAGGACAAATACAATTTACAATCATCAACATAGGAGGCAGATAGACAACGTTTAGGAACAGAAAGGAGGTCGTTAACACAGATTGTAAACAAAACCGGACCTAAAATAGAGCCTTGCGGAACTCCGAACTCAAGTGGGAGTACTTTAGAAACTGCGTCACCAATTCGAACGCACTGTTGTCGGTTAGAAAGGTAACTCTGAAACCAATCCAACGCACCCTGGGAAAAATCGAGATTTTGTAGCTTGGATAACAAGATGTCGTGTCGAATACTATCAAATGCTTTAGACATATCTAATAAGACCATGATGGAAACTTTCTTGTTATCCATAGCCTGGAGCAACTGATCTGTAACGTACAACAGAGCTGTTTCTGTCGAGTGAAGCTTTCTATTTCCGCTCTGATGTGCTGCCAGTTTATTATTTCTAATTAGATGCTCCATAAGTTGTCCATGTACCAACCTTTCAGTGACTTTTGAGACTATTGGTAATAATGAGATGGGGCGATAGTTGTTAGGGACATCTGGATTACCGCATTTGAGAATAGGTGTAACCTCTGCTGTTTTCCATGCACGTGCAAATGTGTTGGTAACAAAGGAGTTATTCACAATGTGGGTAATTGTTGTTAGCGTACTGGGTAAACTGTCTTTAAGAATTCTAGAAGATATCTTGTCCATTCCAGGAGCTTTGTTAGATGGTAGGCTTCTAATCACCCTTTCTACCTGATTTTCCGTGACTTGATGGAGAACGAATAATTCGGGGCTAACGTCGGTGGATATGTGTAAAGGAGTCGGCACATCCAAATTTACATTAAGTCCATGATGTAAAGATAAGTCCCTGGCTTTTTGAGCAGTAATACTGCCGACGGAAGTGAAGAAATCATTTAATTCGTTAGCTAACCCAGTGGGATCCTCAGAAGCCATAAAACTATCTTGTTGTTTACGTGGTAGACACCGGTTAATGATTTTCCAAATTGAGTTAGAATTTCCATTGCTATCCAGGATCTGAGTCCTGACGTGAACTTTTTCGGCCACACGAATCTCCCTTTTCACTTCTTGACGAAAAAATCTGTATCCGTTCCAGTGGAAAGGGTCATTTGTTTTTCCCGCAAGTTTGCGCCATTGGTCGCGCGTTCTCATTAGTTGACGAATTTCTGGTGTTATAAAGGGGTTAGGTTTAGATCTAATTTTAACCCTCTTGACTGGAGCATGTTGACTTAGTACTTCCAAGAACAGTTCGTTGAATACATCAACTTGATCGTTGAAATCGTCAAATAGGCTTATTATGTGAAAAGGCGCATATGACAAATCACGTAGGAAATTGTCGGCGCTGTAATTAGTATAGCTTCTAATAGTGACGTAACAGGGCTTGATCCTTGGCTTTTTTAACTTCAGCGAAATGTAAACAAGATTGTGATCGCTAATAGTTGACATAAGGACGTCGTTTGAAGCAATTAGTTTCTCATTCGTGGTCATCACAACATCGATTAACGATTCCCCATTCTCCGTGGCTCTGGTTGGTTTATTGATTAATTGGGTGAGGTTAAAAGTCGAGCAAAAATCGTTTAAAGCACGGGATTCTGCGTTATCTTGAAGGAGGTTGCAATTGAGGTCACCCAATATAATGACATCAAGACCTGACAGGAGGGATTCGATAAGACTGTTGGCAAGATCATCTATAAAATTTAATGGAGTACTCGGTGGTCGATATACTGTGCAGATGACGAATGACTTATAACAGCGACTTTGCACTTTTAGCCACAATTGCTGAAAGTTATTATCAGAAACTGAGGATACATTCTCCAGTGATGAAACTTTGTAGTTTTTCTTAATGTAAACACATAGTCCGCCGCCAGGTTTGTGCGGGCCACGGTCTTGTCTATACAAAGTGTAGCCTGGAATATGAATGCTCTCGTTGTTGACTGAAGAATCCAGCCATGTCTCTGATATCGTAAAGATGTCGAAATTATTTGAGACAACGGAATCCTTTAGCAGAGTGAAGTGTTCCCTGGACTTCAAGGAGCGGATATTTAAATGAGCAATCCTGATGTTTGACTTCGTGTTGCAAGGAAAGCTAATATTTGTGTTCGTCGATGTAGATGAAGAATTAGAAGTAGAGTTTGGTCCAGGATGTGGATGAATGTCGCCGCTAAGATTGTTTTCCAGGAGAGATGGGTTAAAAGACGCTGTTCCGTTAGCTGAGTACAGAAGCCGTCTTCGGAGAAACCGCCTTCGCTTCATTCTTATGTACCATGATTTCAATCCAAAATGGCGGATTCGGCAAAAACTACTAGGATCGAGATAAGACATCGAAGAAGGTTCTGGGGCGCTTCCCGGTGTGTCAAATCCATGCCCAATTGAGGAAAACCGCCAATTAGAGTAGTGGCTTAGATTGTTCAATCATGTTGAAGTTAACTCATTTTCTGCAAGTTTTTTTTGCAAGCTTTTCCTTTCGCCACGCTCACTGCTTATCCAAAAAGATGTCATTTTAAGTGAAAAGCTGTCGACATGCAATCTGGTAGTTACCCTAGGTATCCTAGCGACGCCCCTGGCTAGCTAGATCATATGCGATCGCAGGCCACTGACTGGACTAAGGATCGATGCCTGAGCTCAACTGACGTCATAACATGGTTTCTTAGAAGAAAGTGGTAAATGGAGATTAATTAGAACTACTTATGAAACAATGTAAAGAAATTTTCTTTGATGAGGATAACACTCAATCTCTCGATCTACACCTGGCCCTCAGAGAGAAGAGTAACCAGCTTGCTAAAGAAATACTAAAGATTTTCCATTACAAGGGACAAATTTCGCTTTGCTTTATTTTGATTTCAAAAGAAGTTAACGAGCAGCAGTCGTTCCGTCAGAAAAGCAGCAGTCTTTTAGTTAGTCTGTCCGGGTGACTGTTTTTACCCAAGGTAAATTCAAATCCCTGCGTAGTTTCGTCGGTTTGACTAGAATAGACTGCCTTGGAACAGACTGTAACCAGTTAATGAAAAACTATGCAATCTGGAAATGAGAATTAGAAGAACTTATTATTCACATATAATACATGAAACAGTATAGATAATAACGGGTAATTGTAGCCAAACTAGCTTATCAAATTAATTGCATGCATCGGTTCTTTATTCATTCATTCATCCATTCATTCATTCATCCATCCATTCATTCATTCATTCATTCATTCATTCATTCATTCATTCATTCATTCATTCATTCATTCATTCATTCATTCATTCATTCATTACACTTATTTCTCACTTAGGACAAAATGTTGGCTTAGGCGAGGGGTAGGTGGGCAGTTTCCCAGAAACGTATAATGATCCAAGGATAATGGAAAACCTTTTTCATTGATGTTTTTGCCTGTTTCAGTCGACGGGGGCTGGTCTCCCTGGGGTAACTGGACGCGCTGTTCGAAAACATGTGGAGTGGGTTATCAAACTCAACACAGAACTTGCACTAATCCACCACCACAACATGGCGGAAAGGACTGTCAAGGAAATCTCGATCAATCAAGACAATGCGAGGATCAGAAGCACTGCCCAAGTGAGTTTGACTCTCAATGTCAGTTTGAATTCAGTTGATTAACAGTTATTGGACTCGGCTTTCGTATGATATGAAGAATTATGCAGATCGTGGAACGTGTTATCAGCCGAAGCGGAAAGAACAAAGAGAAAATCGGTAAATTCCGACAAAGAGATATTCTTCAAATAACAGTTATCATCCGTTGAGTTGCATTTTCGCTGTTCTTGCTAGGCTGAGGCAGTAATTTGCCTACTGACTTCTTCTTCGCAAAACGTGTGAAATGTTCCTTTAATTTTCGCTTGTTCTACCAAACAAAGCAACCTCTTCCCCAGGGCTTCTCGGTTGGCTTGCTCTTTTTTTCAGTCGGTTATTTTGCACCATTGATGTCATTTTATCGGATATTGCAAACGTCTAAATTTCGACAACGCTAGCTGGTTATGAAAAATTAGCCGAAGGATTCGAAGAATTAAGAAACGAGGAAATAGTTTGAATTAGTGATATTCAAAAAAATTTCAAAACAGAAGCCCATCTTGATAAATGTGATACAGTCGAACCCCGCTGGACAGTTTTCTTTTGCCTGTGGAAAAAACTTACATTTTTTCTAAATTCAACCCGCTTAATGCAGACACCCGTTAATGCGTACAACGGACACTCTTTTCTTTCCCAATCAACAGATTCTCATAGAAAGTCAACCTCGCTAATGCGGACACTTCAACAACATCCGTGTGTTGTAATAGACCTTTCCTTTCTGAAAGTAAAAAAAAAACCTTCAGTTGAGAGCTTGTCGATATGCCCTGCGCTACAGTACACCGAATAAGACTAAGTATTTGTAGACGTCAATTTAAGACTATTTTGGCATCAAACGAGTTATGCAGAGAACGGTTTTGATTACCAGTAAGTAATATGTAGGCAGGGCGATTTTTGAATGTTTTCCGCGGATTTCGTCCGCGCAATGACGGCTTTGTGAAGGTTAGAGATATTCAATTTGAAGATGATAAGGTCCTGTTTTATTTCTTTCGTATTTTGTCCTAATAAATGGTGTTTTGTACCTGAATAACATGACCGCCTCAATACGGACATCCCGGACACTTTCTTGGGGCCCTTCAGTGTCCATATTAACGGGTTAGACTGTATTAAAAAAAAATTATAATTGATCCGTACTTGGAATGTAAACGCAATACTTCCGGTTAAATCTGTTTTTAATGGGGAGCTTAAGCACAACGGCAGGCCTGGCACAACGGCGAAGATGCCGAAACCTTATCGCTGTTATTCTACCTCGTTCATGTTTGCGAATCTACCTTAAGAGAATTTTAACGACCGTATCCAAGTTTAGGACAAGAAAGAGAAAATTATTGTCTTGAGTTAACTTCCTCCTTAAGTAGAAAGATTAGGAAGATTTCACTTGAACGTCATGCGGTGACCGCAAAGAAATGTACCAAAAAGTGTTATGCACCTGAAGCTGGTTGTTTTGTTTAGTAAGTCTATTGATTTTTGAGGCGGTCTCGATGCCGCCGCCGTAGCAGTCGCTTTAAGCTCCAAAAAATGTTTATTTATAGCCTTGCTTTAATTTTTTTTTCTTTCGAAACCTCCAACATCTTCATACGAAGAGCATTTTTCTCCTTCATTAAGACACGCCTAAAGTAGGAGATATCTTCTCACTTTTTTTCGTCAATATGTGTCGCCCAGTGAATTGGCTTCGTCATCTATTTTGATCGATTTGTCCTCGATCTCGATATTAATCTGATTATTCGAAAGAGTGTGTGTTTGTTGATCTGCCTTGTGAATTTAATCTTGGCGGCATTAATCCTTAGCCTCGGGTTAGTTATAAGCCAGCGCCGGGTTAAAGTTTCATAGCACTGAGTAGACGATATTTTTAACGTCAGACAGCCGCGAAGGCTATATTTGTGTCGTCGGCGAACACAGAGGCTACGAAAACTGAGGCATTTAGGCAGATCGATCATGTGGACTAAAAATAGAAGTGTCCAACGATGCTTCGCCAATGGAAGCCACAAGAAACTGGAGGAATATTTGACAAGTGACCATTACCAGTAAACATAAAATAACTTAACATCGCAACTAAATGGACATTCGAGTTGTCCGTTCAATTTTGAGCTATACAGAAATTCATTGCAAGTTTATTTCATTTTTATCAGGGTTTTACCAGGTTTAATATGATTGCATTATTGTTCCAATTCCGGACTCTCTGTTTGTAATATTTAGTTTGGTTATTTACTTTTCATTTCATTCCTCTATTTTCTTTGGGTTTATACACCCATAACTACATCATAACATGTACATCACTGATTCTCTTACAGGGGCGGATCCAGGATTTTTTTTAGGAGGAGGTGCACTCGTCTCTTGCTCTACTTCAACAACAATAAACCACATAGTTTTTTTTTTTTTTTTTTTTTTGCAGAATACCAGTTGTATTAGAAAACCGCAGGTCATCTCAGGGCGGGGGGGGGGGGGGTGCGCACCCCCTGCACCCTCTCCCTAGATCCGCCCCTGTCCAAGTTACATGTGAACTTACGTAAATATGATACTTTGATCTTTGATTTTTGTTTCAGTTCATGGAGGCTTGGGCCAGTGGGGAGATTGGTCTGGTTGTGATAAGACCTGCGGGCTCGGAAAGCAGACGCGAGAGCGGCCATGTGATAACCCAAAGCCCCAGTATGGAGGGAGACCATGTAAAGACTCTGAAAGGAGAGAATTTAAATACTGCAGGGAACAGAGATGCCCAACAGGTTTGTTATGTATTAAAACTCTCTTTCGTTAGGAAAGAATGTAAAAATGGTGGCCAGGTGTTAAAAATGTGCGGCTAAAACAGTAAATCCAAATATTTAGCCCTTTCACTGTCCGAGTGAATGATGATGGTTCTGACTTTGGTATCTGTGGACAAAACATTATGGTGTAACCATTCAAATAAAGCCTCTTCAACAATACTTTTACATACTGCTATCATTTGGTTTTCAGCATTTTACAAAATAAAATTTGGAATTTTTTTTAAGCTTAACTTTGGTCACTTTTAAGGGTAAAAGGATAAAAAATTTCGAGTGTTAACCTTTGACTTCTTTTGTTTCTTCCAGTATACTCAGGTTCCGGCGTTGGATCAGGATCTGGATGGGGGTCTGGCTCTGGCTCTGGCTCTGGATCAGGCTCGTCGGGATCTGGGTCTGGTGATTGGATAGGAGGAGATGGCTGGAACGATGACGAGGACTTAAGTCGGCGTCGTCGTCGACGAAGATCATTGAGAAATTAAAGAGAGATTTAAGTGTAAATGACATTATTTTTTAATTGTTTGCTTGATATAATATCAGTACACAGTGTCATGATAAAAACTTTTACCGTGATTTGACCGTCTATAAACTTGAATTTTTACCTCTGGTAACCTCTACCGTTTTTTTACAATCGCGCGGTTTTGTTCCAGAAGTGAAATTTCGCTTTCAATTTAATGGGGAGGAAAAATCGATATCGAGAAAAAGCTTTTCGCTGTTCTTATTACGACCACACTGCGTAGATTCCAACCTCGTTCCCAGGTTCTCTCTCGCTCCGTAGGGACGGGTAGGAGAGAACCCTGTGAACGAGGTTGAGTAGATTCTACCAAGCAAATAAAAATAATCTGTCATCACTTGCACCGCATTGCTCACTGCATTGCAGCAGAGTGAGTATGTGGGTAATTTGAAGTTAAATTCTTCCGAAGATAGGATAAAGTACTAGAAAAGAATTCTGGAATACAAAATGCATATTTTCTTTTTATTATATTTCATTTTAAAAAAAAATGTTTTTGATACTGGTGATGTTAAAATGCTGAGGTTGATGATAACGTTGCTACCACTTATAGTAAAATTTTAGACCTACCATAATTTATGTCCATTTATGTCTGGAGTGAAAAGGAAGAGGCTCGCTATGGGTGTTTTCAACAATATCGAAGTCACAACAATCGCTACTGATGTCAAACGACGGTCTGAAAAAAATAAAGGAACGATAGCATTATGCCATCGAGATCAAATTTGATGATGTTGGTCGCGCGATGAAGGCAAAAAAGTCTGCCAAAATTGTGCTGTATGTCAAGAGCTTCTGTTTTGCTTATTAAAGCTGTCTTTTCGTGTCGTGGTTGCCCGAGATCGCTGGTAGTACTCGCAAACAATTTGGTTTTCAACAAAATCGTTGCAGTGTGACGATTTCGTTGAAAAAACCGAGCATTTGATAGAAAACACTGAGAAAACGCGCGGCGAAAACAAAGTCCGCAGGTTCCCATGGACAGGCTTGTACGTGTTCTAGCCCGCGAGCAAGCTCTCCTGTTTGGGTGAACGAAGCGAGCCGCGCAAAAACGCGCGAGCAAGCGGCGAAACGTCTGCCCACGCGTGCTATCCGCGCGTGTACTTTTGACTATATCCTCCTAATGGAGAGCTTGCTCGCCGGCTATACGTGTTCCTGCCGACAAACCCAAAGGAAATAACATGGAGACAGGTCCAACTCGTTAGTTTAACTAATTTTTGTGTCTTTTCTTGTCTAGACGTTTTGTTTAGTATATTGTAAACCAAAGTTAATGAATATCTTATTTTTAATTTTAATCGACTTACTGAGAATAATTTGATGAGGCGTTGGTAACGTATAAACCGCTGTCCACTTGGCTCAGTTGGAATAGCTCCAGTCTGTTGACCGGTTGGTCAGAGGTTCCAACAGGAGCTAAAGGTCGTGGAGTCTTGGACTAAATAAATGTTAATTTTTTGTGTAAGAACGTTGAATTACTCACCTTGAAGTTGTCTCATGTCCCATATATTTCTCATTGAAAAGCCCGGAAAATCGCTTTGTTTTGATTCAGAACTCAATCGGCGTTTGTAAAAGTTTTGGTAACCGAGCGTTCTCTTTGAACCCTGGGGCGCGGGCGCCAAGTGATGCTTGCGCGCACGTGCACTCCCCTCATTGGATCTGAGGAAAAAGATGGACTGCACGCAGTCTAGCCGGTTTCCCCTCGACTTCCTTGCTCGCTTGATTAAGGAACATAGGATACGACAACGGCGACAGCAATGAAAACCTCACTGAAAAACTGCTTTCACGACCTTTAAGACCATTTCATGATTATTACAAGTCGTTCACTACTAAAACTCTGGCAAATTAAGCTGGAGCTAAAAAGAGGGGACTGCGTCCGAACTCATACTGGTACAGGTTCGCTTTTTGGAGCAGAGGCCCATATGGGGCTCCGTTCTGGTGGGTAAATGTACTTCCTAGTAACAGGCTAATGGAGATGTACTGCTGGATGGGATTGCATTTGAAAGACTGGATAGACTAATGGGGTTGCATTTTCAATAGAGTTACTACAATTGGGCCACACATTTTCGGTACTTTGGGGGTCAAAATTCTGTAGGTAGGGATTGAAAAATGGGAAGCTTTTTTCTCCTTGAAGTTTAACAGATGTGTCAAATTATTTCAGGATGGCCCAGTTAAAAAGCTTTATACAGTAGATGCATAAACAGAAAGTGATTGAGTGGTTTTCCGTAAATAACACTTTTTCAAAAGTGACAAAGATGGGGTCAAATTATGGACACCCAGAATAGACTGTAATGCGGTGGGGGTTTTTAAGAGACCAGCGTAGTGGTGGATCCAGGGGAGAGGCCGCCCCCCCCCCCCCCTCTTATTTTTAGGCCAAACTGAGGCCTGAAGGGCTGAAAAAAATTTTTTTGAGACCAGGCCCCCCTTATCGCAGGGTCTGGATGATTGCACCCCACCCCTCCCCCCCCCCCCCAATCTGAAGGTCTGGATCTGCCACCGCAGTGTCACAAACCCATTAAAAATTAACCCAAGTACCCCCCTCCTGGGACAAGACAAAACAATATTTTAGTTGGGGTCTCATACCACCTGGTCATCTGGGGAACTAACTGCAACTTACCAGGCATGTTCCTCCATTGTGACAAGCCAAAATGGAATGTCTGCATAAAATACTTCATTGGTGGCAGGCAAGTGGTCTCCTTGCTTCTTCACCCTTACTTACCCTTCCCTTCATGTATTGATGGTGTATGGTAACGAATGGCTTATTGCATTTTATCCGTACCCACCATCGCCCCCCCTTAACAGTTAAGGAGTTACTTTTTCCTCTTACCCCTGAAGATTAACTAAAATTGCATTCACCCCTGAAGACTTCCGTAAAGTATGGGTCTTCCTCCTTAAGAATATGGTTGTACCGCTGAAAACTATGGGCCTACCCATGAAGAACATGGGTCTACCCCGGAAGAATTTTGTGAAAATCAAAGTGTCACCCCCAGATAATTCCATATCCTTCTTTACTCTACCCCTAAATAAATCCTCAAGGTTTATAAATTACCCCTGAAGAATTCCATTGGTCCTCAACCTGGGTGGGGGCGTTTATTAAATGCAATAACCCAATGACTTCACGTCGCGTGGAAGTGATCCGCGGTCACGTCTGGGAATTTAACAGGCTAGAGCTGCATTCGAGCCAAGATGTGGTCTTCAAAATATGGGAGAATAATTGTGAGTTACTAGTAACCAATTCTCAATGGGTACCACCGAAATATGAATAATGAGACACATAAAATTCAAGATCTTACCTTATCTTACCTTCGATTAACGCCTGCTCATAGGATTGCTCGGGTTTTCCCTGCTACAAACGTAGACTTTCACCGAAAGCTTAAGCAAAGTTTGCACAAACTGCGAAAGGTTCCACATGAAATCGTGGCAGTTGTTCCATCGTCTGCCTTTAAAATCATAGTCTTTCTACGATAAAAAGTGTTTTTTTTTTCCTTTGAATTCAAACCGTGAGGGGTGGACTGCGCGAACAAAATTTCCAGAAAACGTCTTGGAAAGCAACAAACAAATTTTCCGCGACGCGGTAGTCTGAAATGTCATACGATGATACTCGACCACAACTCGGCCACCATCTTTCTTTCGTTGCTTTTACTTCATGTATGCTTTATTTAGAAGCGTCACGGCGGCAAAAAGCGGCAAAACACTAACCCCCACCCAGACGGGAAAATGTTTTCGTTGACAGGCGAATTCTACGGGGGATTTTGCCTAAACTAAGGGAAAATCCGTCCAACGAAGTATAAGGATTTGTATGGGAAAAAAAACCTATCGTTTCTGTAGCCTACGCCTGAAAGGATTTCAATAAAAAACAGTTTACCTTAATGTGTGTTACGTTTCGCCTGTGTGGTCCACAGGCCGATTTATGGCCGTTTTATGGGTTTTTATGTAAACGGTTTTCTCTCTATATAAAAGTTTAAAAACCCATAAAACGGCCATAAATCGGCCCGTGGACCACACAGGAGAGACGTAACACACATTTTAAGTAAGGTAAAGCGTTTTTTATTGAAATCCTTTCATTTTCGTAGGTTACAGAAACGATATGTTTTTTTTCCCATACAAATCCTTATATTTTGAATGCCGATGCTCATATTTCGAGCATGGGCTACCTGTGGTTTAACGTAATTCCTCAAAAAGGTGCTTTAAAAGTTGCTCAAAAAAAGTCAAGAACTGCTTTTTGTAACGAAAGTTGATCAAGAGTTGCTCAAAAAAGACTTTTTTTGTTGCTCTCTTCCTTATTCATTTGGTCTGATGTTAGAATATGCAAATTTTACAAAAAAGTAAGATTTCTAAGCATTTTTGTGCAATTTTGTGGCGTAATCAGGATTGCAAAATAACTTTGTCCTCAATTAAAACCAAAAAATGTAAAAGTAAAGAACTAATACTAATGTTTTAAAAATCTTAGTATGAGCCAATCAAACTGTTGAATGACCTTCTACACTCGAGTTAGTCGAGTGTCAATCTTCGTACGATCTTCGTACACCATTGTCAATTTTCTTTAACAAACCGCTGACTTAGGAGCCGGGGGAGGATTTTACCCCTTTTTCACCGGAAATTCATAAATTGTCCAATAAAAATATGGTGAAATATGGAAGCAAGGCAAATTTAAGCACTAGAAACTGCTTGAAATACGAGAAGTTGCCAAAAAGTTGCCGAGCAACTTGTGGAAAGCCCTAACTATAATAACATCATGTAAAAAAAAAAATATTAGGAAAAAGTGAACGTTGAAAGTATAGGAAAACAAAAACCGTTGAAGCACAGGCGGCCCAAGCTCAGTGTGTGAGTTTAATCGTTAACACATGTAGTTTCATATTGCGTGATTCAAAATGGCCGTGAATATAAAGGATTTGTATGGGAATTCAGGTAAAAGATTCAACCTCGGGGTTAAAGGAAATCGCTTAAATCGCAATGGATCGGGAAAATGACCACACAGCAAACAAAAACAAGCAGAGTAAATACGGTAAGCTGTATTTTATTGAACATTCTAGCGAGTATTTATCTATTTGAATCTTTTACCTGAATTCCCATACAAATCCTTTATATTCACGGCCATTTTAAATCACGCAATATGAAACTACATGTGTTAACGATTAAACTCACACACTGAGCTTGGGCCGCCTGTGGTTGAAGTCGTTATATGAAAGAAATTTGAAATCTAAAAATAGTGTAAATCAATACAAATGGAAGAAGTAAGAATGTATTACATTTCATCCAGTTTCTTATTAATAACCTTATAAGGTTTCAAGGGTTTTACCTCTGTGACTCTCTCTAAGAGCTAGCTTTTCGCACACCGTGAGGAATTAGTGTGCTGTCGTTAGCGGAGAGATCATTAGTAAGTAAACTTGAATTGCGCAAGATTATGACTCTTGAATAATTTGCGTGATATTCTAGACGTGGTTAGGTGTAGTCACGTCGAGCCGAAGGTTACCCATGCGCAACCAACCACTCTTTAGTCTCTTTGAGGGGTGAACAACACCGCGTAACATACATCAAAAGTTTTTGAAAAATAATTGAAGAACCTGCTACACTTATTTTCTTTTCACAATGTGGACTTAACATCTTAGAGAAAGAAAACTGTAGTTGACTAAAAGATATCTCTTAGCTTATTAATCTTAATTTCTAATTTTGGATGATCGGCTCCCATCAGGATGACGTGTGCGAGGACAAGGTCTTCCAAGGTCATGATTAGTCATGCAATAAACATGACGTCACAACTGATAAGTGTTTGCAATGATATAAAATTTATTCACGATTACAACCGCCACAAAGAAAGTTGACACAGAACAAACTGCGTCTAATACGTGTTACTTACTTGATACCGCTTCCACTTTTTAAGAGCGAGCGTTCAAACATGGGTTCACTATTTCATCGCGTTTTATACGGTCTAGTGTTCTTGTTCGCAATGGAGTCAAGCTGTGTCGCGCTGAAATTTGTCATTGTCCCGGCTTTCGGGAGAAGTCACTACCTTGTTCTTGCGCGAGTTGGAAAAGAGCTAACAGCCAGAGGACATGAGGTAATTCTTTTATCTAGTTAGCTTCATCGGCTTTTACGAAAGCGTGGTCGCGCATAATACCGAAATTATGCATGTCAAGTACTACCAAGGGTCATTCAAGATCAGGGGAACAGATCGGTCATGCATGCAAACGGGGGGGAGAAGTGATCTACCGACCTTGTTGATCCTTGTGTTCAACTGAGCTCGAGTTGAAAACGAGCTGATAACCAGCAGGCATTAGGTACGACTTTTATCTTGATGCTTTTAACCGGGTTTTTGCAAGACCCGGTCCCGGTCCCGGTTACACCACATCAGTTAACATTATGCGTGCCATTAATGTCATTAGCGACGGTAATTAGCGAAGCACGCAATCCATGCAGTTTATGTAACAGCTCCATTAACGTCATTAACTAGATTACCTAAAAGAACATTTCGGCCAAAATAGTCCGTACGTTCCGAAATATAGAATTAAAAAGCATTTACAACAATGAGAAGACTCAAAAGTTGTTTAAATAATTCGCGGCTCTTAGGATTTTAGTATAAATAACAGGCAAAAACTTCTCATCAAGGCCGCACTTTTCACGCTTCGGTAGCTTCGGCAACTTTTCTTACACCTGGTCCCGGGGGGGGGACTCCCATATGAAACAGACGGGGATGCTCGTCGTCTCGCTTAGGGGTGTAAATTTTGGATTTTGGTCTCGCTTAGGGTGTTCCGGGCAAAGCGCCAATATTTTAGGCCGCCAAGGTCTCGTTTAGGGTTCCGCGAAGAACTTGAGATTTATGACAATGCTTTAAGGTGATTCCATAGTAAAAGAACCTAACATAGATTTTAGCTAAAACTTGGTACACTGATGTAACAAGTCAAGAAGATGATAAAAAAGTAATAAAAAGTGGGGGTCACCGTCCTCGTTTTGACGTCACAATGCTGACAAATACGGCTATTTAGGACCCTTTTACAAAAACCGCGGGCAGCGCAAAACTAGACAAAAAGGAGAGATTTTTTCAATGATGCATGTGATATCACACAGAATTTGACTTTAATGTATTGTTTATCCACTTACGTACCAGAAAAATGCCTTTTAATGCCCTTGTTTTTACTTTACGCTCCAAAGTAGAATTAAATTGGACGCGCGCTTTTCGACCCGTGATGGCTCAATCCGTACAATTTAGTAAAATTGCCAAAAAACTGAACATAGATTTGTGCCAATTTTTTTCTCATCGAAAGGAAGCACTGTCCTTATTAAAATTATGAAATAAAAAATGGGGGTCACCGTACTCGTTTTTGCGGTAGAGCTGCAGAAAGTGCGCACCAAACGCATTTTCTCCGATTTTTGAGAGAGGACAAAATAGAACTGTATGTGAAAGGGGGAAGAAAGTATTAAAAAATCCGTTTTTACAGAATTTACATCGAGATATCACATAAAGGACACAATGTGATAAAGAAAGTGTTTAAATGAAAATCAAAAGTGAGTAAGCACAAGTTAAACATCCACTATCGAGGTTCTCCGAGAGGAGGTCGAACTCAGCAACACGCGTACTGCTTACGTTATGCACATTCCCAACACATTGTGTCTCACCTCGGCAAGAAAAAACAGCAAGCAAAAATTCCAATAGCGTTTCTCTTCAGTCAACTTCATTTTAATAATATTACTTCACATGCTCTTTGTTACGGCGGCCATCTTGTTATGCGCAGTAAGAGATGCGCAGTGCAAAACTAGGGAATCACCTTAAAAAACTACTTTTAGATAAAAGTACTCGATGATTATGTCTTTATATTATTAAAACTCATTGCATGTCGTATTTGTGTGTTCTTAAGCGGTCTCTTTTAGGGGTCAAAATTTGCTTAAGCCACGCCTGGATTGGTCTCCTTTAGGGGTCACAAAGAGCTTGAGCCACGCCCCGATGGTCTCATTTAGGGGTTAAATTCAAAATTTCCGACGAGCATCCCCGTCTGTTTCATATGGGAGTCCCCCCCGGGCACCTGGTTTCCACAAGATCGCAAAAATCACTTGAAAAAGACCAGAGATCTAAATAAAGAAAGTCATAAAAAGGTAAAAGTAAAACTAAACTATCCGGAGGGGACTCCGAAAAAAAATTAATACGCCCGGTGCTTTTTAGCCTACAGTGCAGTCGTATTTTGAGCGGGCAAAAGCTGCTTGCTCGTAACCGCCATCTTTGATGTTATGACGGAGGAAGGTTAGGGAGAGTAAAGATAGTAACCCTTAGGGTTAGGGTAGGTGCTAGGGCGAAAGAAGGAAAGGGGGAGGGGGAGGGGAGAAAAACACTCTTCTCTCCCCCCGCCCCGTACCCCGCTCCTTTTGACTCGCCCCATTTTCTCCTCTCTTTTCGAGTTTCAACATGGCACTTTCGCGAGCAAAACATTCGCGATTTGGGGGGGTCAAATAAGGTGCATTATAGAAGATGTACAAGTGGCGTATTGGAAACTAATATTCTTTTTGAGGCCCGCAAACGAAACGTGACGTCGTAGTTCCGACAAAATGGTTTTAGACAGGACGTTTTCTGAACAGTTTCTTTGTGTATGGGACCCTGGGGTGCTCCTCAACAAAGTTTTATAAGGGGAGGCTCCGCCTCGAGGTCCAATTTCTTTCATGGACAAAACCCTATTATCATAGCACTCGTTACTGAAATTTGGTACTGTAGACCCAACCTCGTGCCCAGAGACCTTTTCCTTGGCTGGGTAAAGCGCCCTGGGGACGAGGTTGCTGTACACTATTATTGCCGTTTTTTTACTGAAGCCCAAGACCATACATGGTCTCTTGTTAGCCTTTAGCAGATCCCGATACTTTATTTTACAACCATACAAACTTTCACTTCCAAGCCTCTAAAATCAACGCAGCAAATTTCTTTTAAATATAAAGTGGCAAGTGTCAGGGGAAGAAACAGCAAATAACGAAGCCTACTCGTATTATGCCAGGGAGAAAGGGATCATGACATCTTCACCAACTTACAAAACTCACAACGCAAAAGATAGAATCGTCGATCCTGGTTTTTATAAAAATCTGTCACTTTCTTAGATTGTAGGTCAGGCCAATGGCTATAATAACCTTAGCCTGTTCCAGGCGTTCACGTGGTAGAGCGCGGTGTTCGGATGGTGGGGAGCGAGGTAAATCGTAGTCTCTCCCGTTTTTTTCCTCGTCAATTTTTCTACCGCGCTCTATTATCTGAACGCCTAAAATAGGCCATTACCTTTGCCCAAAGAGATATCAATGCGATCTCGTTTTATTACTTTAAATTTAGTCACAATTCTCAAAAACTGAATTCCGGACAGATAGTTCATGTCAAGATCATTTGTCAGGAGCCTTTCATTGTCATAGAAAACCAAACGGAATGTCGGTTCCATGCCTAGCTCTCGGTTTGACACTCGCCTTATGCACATTTGACCACATTTTTGCCTTTTGAAGGCAACTTTTTGTCAATGGATAGGCCACGGCTTACTCGTTCCGCAGTGAGCTGGTAAACTGTTTACAATTATGTCATGGGGAAGCCCAGCTTGTGCAGAATATATTTAAAAAGAGGTGTGGCTGAAAAGAGTTGGTCAAACGTTGCTATCAAAGCAACGACTGAGACAAAGCTAGCTACATGTACTTCAAATCCCATTTATCCTGAGTTAATCAGCAAATCTTATACTGACGTTTCGTTTGCTTGTAAGAATATTTATTGTTTTTTGTTAAATGGAATTGATCGTGTTTTAAAAGGAAAGCTTTAAAATTGAGTTATTGATCGCGTTTTAAAAGGAAAGCTTTAAAATGTTGGAACAGAACAGAAAACGTTCATTACAAGCGCTCTGTATGTGAGCCGTCTAAAAAATGATGATAACTCCTAGAACTGAGGGTAGTCAAAATGTTCCCCAGTCAGTAACTTGGCTGCGACTTAAACGATATCGAGAGACACTTTAATTCTTTGCTTCAGGTTTCATCAAGAACTATTATACCCGGCAGCTCATCCAACCCTGATTCTGCGATTGAGCTAAATCCTGGCATCAACAAATTTTCATGGGATCAGGGACCAAATTTATAAAGATTTCGGGGCTAGGGATCAAAATTTGCGGCTAAAATGTGGGAAAAAGTCGGGAAAAAATATACCTCGCCGGTTATGACCCCGTAAACATGGTAAAGGGGTACTTGACACTGCAGTTTCTTAACCATTTTTCAGGCAATCACGTGATTATGATGGAAGAGCCTCAGCAGCGCATATAGCACTGCAATATCATTTCACCAATTTCAATAATAATATGTTTCTCTTCGCCTTTCGGTCCCTACCCGAGGCAGCCAACAGCAAGAAGTAACTCCCAAATCAGTTTAACATAAATGCAAAGATTATATAAATGCCACTCCAGTAGTCTTGGTAACACGGAAAAGTATAACTTCTGGCAAAGCAATGGTAGCACTGTGCGGTCGGTCCACAGTCATAAACGATAAGCATTTTTAAAACTATTTTTCAATGAATTACACTGAGTCTTGTTACTCATATTGTCACCACTCGCCAAGGAAAAACTGGGACAAATTGAAGCACTCTACCGGTTTCTTGTGTCAGTAGACAAATCCACGAATTGCGCAAAAACGTACGCTACAATATACGCAAGGAAATAAGATGCAGTACTGTAGTTTAGAACACTAATTCGCAGTGCACTAAAGAAGCGCGAAAAAGACTGGTGGAATTAGCTTTCGCAAGGACTTCTGGGATCACTTTTGGGACGAGCGCGTCGATCAGCTGTTGGCCATTTTTTTTCTCTGTTAACGTAACAGTCCCAGAAGTCTTCAGTGGGAAAATTAAATAGGACCAGTTTCCATCTCACCTCAAGTGGCGAATTGCCTTGCCTTTCCCCTACCCCTCCCCCGACCAGTTACAAAGACAGTTTTTCGACTTTTATAACGTAGACTCATAAATGACACTAAATTTTCGAAAACAGTTCTCAGTGCACTGGAGATGTTCGGTAACTCTCAGGGTTTTTTTTTACCTTTGCCAGGTCGTACTTCTGGTTGGTGACCACTTAACCTACGCCGCCAAAGACGAAAATGTAAAATGGTTCAAGTGTGC
The DNA here is from genome assembly GCA_964035705.1 of Porites rus. Taxonomy (NCBI): domain Eukaryota; kingdom Metazoa; phylum Cnidaria; class Anthozoa; order Scleractinia; family Poritidae; genus Porites; species Porites rus. The sequence goes on from OZ037994.1 coordinate 7,553,180, forward strand.
TGAAACAGTGAAAACATTGGACGTGAAAAACCTCTATAATATGCCTCAACTAATGCATGACTATTGTGACGCAAAGTTCAGCGATCAAGCCATCGTGGAAGAAATCAAATCGGCAGACCTCATTATTGGTGATGGCATGTACTTGTGCTCGGCTTTGATCGCAGATAAATTCTCCTTACCTCATGTGACAGTTTTGGAGAGCTCGCTTACTTCAGCCACGGGCACTTTGCCATATAACGTTGCTGACCTCCCTTCATACCTGCCTCAGTTTGGGACGGGGATGACAGATAAGATGGACTTTTTACAGAGAGCTATGAACACCTTCTACTGGCTTAAATATCGTGCCATTTTCCCGCTCTATTTGAAAATAGCCTTCTTGGATCTTAAAGAAAAGCATGGCATTACGCCAGAAAAGAGCTTGGAGCAGACGATGCAGCGAGTGGACCTCGTTCTTGTCCAAACGGAAGCGTTTGATTATCCTCGGCCAATTGTACCAAGTAAGGGAAAGTGAGATTTTGATAGATTGAGTTTGCATAATTTTTGGCCATATAGTTCGTCATTACGATCATACTTTTCATCTATTTTCCGAAAAAAGCACTGCTAGCATTATTTGTACTTTTGGCTAGTTTTACAGCACTTAAGTGTCGTTAATTAATCATATAACCGAATTGTTGCCCCGAGATAAAGTAACAAAATCAATATTTTTGTGCGCTTATTGTCACATTCATGGAACCTGGGTCCCACAGGACAAAGCCTCGACCTCAAGCGCTACTATTGCGCGGTTGTCAAACGTGAATGCCACGAGCTGACGCTTTTCGCGAAAGAGCAAGGATACGAAGAACACCTGGGAATGAGGTGGGGAAGAAGGCAGATCACTTTTCAGGCTATTAAATTAGCGCTTAAGTTCAAGTGACTGAGCTTAGAAGAGAAGAGATTCACCGTGCGATCTGATTGTCTATCAACTCTTCGCTAAATGGCAACACATGTGAATCAGACGTCGCAATACTACTGTAAAAGACAAATGTAAGACCTTCGAAAACGTCAGCGGGGGACTTAGAAATAAAACACGACACAATGGTTGATCGTAAGGACTTCGCACGATCCTTCGAGATCGATCGTGGTTAGGTTTCTCCGTCTCAGATTCCAGTAGACGGTTTACTATGAAAAGGAGGTGATCGATCCGATTCAGTTCCTTTGTATTGTATTGTTTCACCTTGTACATCAAAAGGGTAAACAAGTTAACTTTTTTTTTTTCTTTTCAGATGTAAAATCAGTTGGTCCACTTTTAGCTGGTCCTGCTAAACCACTTCCGGATGATCTAGAAGAGTTTGTGAAAGGGGCTGGGGACAAGGGAGTAATACTTGTGTCCTTTGGTTCTATTCTTGGTGACATAGACGACGAGTCAATAAAAGCAATGGCTGCTGTGTTCTCTAGCGTGCCCCAGAGAGTGATTTGGAAAATCAACACAGGTACTCAAGATTAAATTGCACTGATGTATTTGATGGGAGAGGAAAATGTTGCTGTTATTTTCTCAAAACTGATTGGCTTTTTCCTTGTAAAACAGTGGCATTCCAGCAATGTTTCTCTTTTTCACTGCTCTGACTGGTCTCAAGTCGTCTCTCAGTCTCAGTCTCAAAGAGAGAGGTGCGATCAAGGGGAGTGCGATGGGTGTTGGGAAGGAGTTTTCTCCTTTCCTTCACCCCCAGCGTTCCCTTCAGACACGCTCCTCGCGTTCCGTCCTCCTCGTGCAATCCAAATAGAGAGGACTAGGGACGAGTCTGTTCACGGTTTTGTAATTTTCACCGTAATCTGAAAAGGAAAGTCCTCTTATAGATAGATAAAAATATATACATATATTTTTTTTTTCTAATTTTCTTCTTAAAAGACAGGAGAATTTTCATAATAACCGTTCATCCTAAGAACTGATAAATATTCCCGGCCCCCAGGTGATCATTCGAACGTAATTTTTGCGTTTCCTCTATTTTTTTTTATCTTCTAGTTCCAGGGTCATACTCCCGATTTACACACTCTTTAGATTTGGCAATCGATTTCCAAGCAAAAAAAACAAACCTCTTAAGTTTCTTACTTCCCCCCATTTTTCGTGAATGGGCTCCTGACGTATGTCAATGTAAAGTTTCTCCTGCCTGTTGGACGTTTGGATAAATGATAATTTTTCTGGACCAAAACCTTTTATTTCTATGACCTATGCGACACAATATACTACCCGGAAACCGTTACACCCCTCCTCTGATTACAGCCCTTGCAAGTTTGGATAGGGTCACACGTGGAAGAGCTCATACATGATTGTGTTAAAATACAACCTTCTCTGTAACTGTCTTCTAATTTAGTGCAATATTCGTTTTTTTTGACAATTTTAAAACAGAGGGTAAAGATTTAAAACTAAACAGCAACGTCAAAGCATCTCCCTGGCTTCCACAAAACGACATTCTGGGCCATCCCAACACCCGCTTGTTCATGGGTCACGCTGGAATGAACGGAATGATGGAAGCAGGTTACCATGGAGTCCCTATGATTTGTGTGCCATTCTTTGGAGATCAGTTTGATAACGCTGTAGCTGCAAAGCATCTTGGGGTAGCAGAGATCGTGTACAAAGAGTCCATAACTGAGGAGAATCTTGCCAAAGCTATAAACACTGTTCTAAACAACTCCAGGTCAGTGAACTCAAATACAGATACATAAAAAGGCTTGCTGTCCATAAGTAACAAAACTTACACGTTGTTACCTCCTTGAGTCTGCAATCCCAACCTCGTCCCCATGGCACTTTTCCCTCTGCAATCCTTGGTTTTGTGGCCACGTGACAAGGCGGTCCTGTTGGTATCCAAAACGAAATGAACAAACGTGACGAATCAGTATAATCATAATGTAATCTTTATCTTTTTTTTTTCGGTTTATTTTTCTTAGCAGCCACACCTTACCGCTTCATACCATGTAACTTCCGTTTATTATGTTACAGTAGTATATGTTCTGTATATTCGTGGTTTTTCCTAATAAACCTGATGAAGACTGGTGTTGGCCAGTCGACTTAGCATACCTCAGCCTTTTTCACGTTGTTTGATCAGTCTTTGCAGTAGTCTTTTTGACTTTAATTTCTATGAAAATGGAGTTATGTTCCCAGAAGAAAGAAATGCTTTTGTTCGTGATCACCAACACGGCTGCCGTGATGTCACGTGCAAACAGACGAATCAGCCTAAGGAACAGTTCAAAGCAGACTGAAATATATGCTTGAGAACCCGATGTCCATAAGAGCCCCAAATCCTCGATAACAATTAAAATGTTGATATTAATACAGTTTTTCTTAATCAACAAAGAACAGCAAAAAAACACTCGCCCAATTTAATCGGCAAGAGGTTGAGACCGCAGTTTAGCTTAGTTAGCATTTTTAGAATGAGTTTTTTTTTAGTAAACTGAGAATTGGCTGTCTCTCACTTGTGTCTTGTGCGATAACTGTAAGTCATTTCGTTTTGGGCAACATACCCAATGATCAATCTTTAATATTAATATATACATAATTTTCCTTCGAATCTTATAGTTACCGACAGTCTGCCGGTCGAATTTCCAAGATGATTAGACATCACCCTCGCACTCCAGTACAACAAGCCGCGGACTGGATCGAGTACACGCAAGCCATGGGCGGCTTACCACACCTCAGACCCCGAGGACTGGACTTGCCGTTTTATCAGCTTTACCTTTTGGATGTCATTTTGGTTGCAAGTGCTCTTTTAGTGGGAGCTTTCGCAGCTTTTTATTTCTTAATTAAATGTCTTTGTCGAATATGCTTTAAGAGCAAGCCAAGCAAAGAAAAATGTAATTAGGATTGGTACATGAAGAAAAATGGTTCATATAAACGCTAATGAAGCCCCCGTCCACACATAGACAAATCCGAATAAATTTGAAAGCGCATCCAAAGTGTAGGGATTCAAAAATGCCAACTAGGTAAGATGGACGGCAGAGAGGGACTATGCGTAAACGCTGGCTTTAAAGGGGCAAAGTCACGCTGTGTTTAGCTAAAACGTTTTTAGAATCAATTGAATTCCAATGATAATGGTCCACTTTTGTTTTTTCAGTTTTTTAAGGCTTCATTTTGGAACTGTTTCCTGTCTTATGTTGAAACGGATAGCAAGGACGGACTTGGATTGAAACTTGAAAAATTTGGCCCAACTTTCTCATAGTTTTAATGAAATACCGGCAATATGCCATGCTCCCTGACGCGATTTGTTTGACATTTTCTTCATAACTATATAGCGGTATTTTGCGGAAGGATGAAGGCACTAAGTTATGGTAATTTCAGCACAGAATTGACCTAAAACAGCAATATCCTCGTGACATAACTCCCTTTTTAATGGCCATATGATATGAACATGCGCCATTCATCCACACTAAGGAAGCGTTTCGTTTTCAAATTGATCCTTTTAGATTAGTTGGTGTTAGTGTGGATGGTGAAATTCGTTATCAAAAGTGTTACGTATACGAGTGTGAACAAAACAAGCTAACAAATATATTCTTATTTTATTATATATTAATCCAAGAGCACAATATAGAAGGTAAGATAATACCATTATTATGAACGTTATGATTACCATTATTTTTACCTTAATTTATTACTAAGTCATGATCACGTCGAAGAAAAGAGCATAATAAATATTGTCGCCATTTTTCTTTATATGCCTTGTTATGCATTGCACTGCGTTTTAAAGTTGGCTTCGTTCCCTGGCCTATTTACTTTGCAGCCAGTGTAATGAGGATTTTGGGGCTTATCTGCAAAATCACAACAAAAATTTACAAAAACCATTGTCTTCAACGATAAAAATGGCGAGTGCAAATCAGCTGAGGTTCGCGCCAATGTAAGTGTTTGGAAACTTTGCTGAACTTGTTGTTGGTTATGCCTTCGGCGCTCTTACTTTTCTTCCTGTCCTATACCTTCAAAATCGCAAGCGTCGTTCGACTTGTGTTTCTGCGAAATGTTCAGTATTACTTCACGTTACAAGAAAATCTTGGTTGCAGACACCCGATTAGAATAGATTAGAGTCCCAAAGTCACGGCCTTTATTGGTAGTATGGAATACCCTTCCTCCTAATCCCCTGATGGGAGGAAAAGCCCCACTCCCCCCTCTACCAATCCCCCCGTGGGAGGAACTGAGCCATATCATCAAGGTACGTTGTAGAATAGCGATTTGAAAAGCTCACGCCCATGATATGCAGTACCTATCTTTTTATTATTAACTTATTTAACTGAAAGTGAAAAAACCTCTGGCTCTTAGAGTATTCTCCTATCGGATGACATTCGATGGCGAGCTGAAAACGTTTTCAAACTCTTTGACGTAGTTTCTTGTTTACTGTGTTATGTGATACAGTAAACACTTTATCTCAGCTAAAGGGGCTCATAAGGCCAAACATGGGTTATTTTGTTCGTTTTTAAGTTGTGGCGTCTGCAGCATGCGGTAGCGCGGATATTTTTTAGCTCAATTCTCATAAGTTTCTTTATTAGATTAGTTAGCCGGTGAATGATCCAAATGAAGCCCTGTCTCAAATAAATGCCTCTTGTCTAATAAACGCCCTCTCACGCCCCTGTGATGTTAAGTTTGTATTAGACGCCCCAAAAGAAAAGAAAAAGGCAAAGCAAAATCATTTAATTTATGAAGTTTCATGGTTGATAAAAAGAGGTTTACGCATGGCATCACGTTCATTGTCAAGTTCAAAGTAACGATTGGCTAGCGATGACAACGAAATGTACCTGAACGAGGATTCTTACATCAAGTTAGGATTAAAAAGAGCGAAATGGATCTCTAGTCGACCTAGACGTAACAGTGGATGGAATGAATGTTCTGCTATTTGTAAACTCTATTGGCACTTTCTCAGAAAGCATATAAATTTTGTTGAACTTGTTACAGTTATGAGAATACACGCCTCCCCCTTGCTTTAAGTGGAGTAGGTACCAGAGGTTTTCTCGAGCGTGCGACGAGGAGCTTCGTCGGCCGCAGGCAGGCCGACTGGCCGAAGACACAAGCGGCGAAGCCGTATAACCGAAACCGGAAACCGCGCATGAAAAGCCTCTGGCACCCAGGGTATAAGTGAAACGGATTTTAAAAGAAAGAATTAGAAAACATCTATTGATGTTTCACAGCTTAGCTTAAAAGCGAAAAAATAGTAACCTCCATGTCTGGCATATTTTGGAAGCATAGTCGTATTTATAGTTCGTAGATTTTGGTTCCGGTTGTAGCTTCTGAGCATAGGCAAGAGCCTCGTGCTTAAAACTCTTCACTTGAGACAGTTTTATACCTTTTAACTCCTTAATGTTTATTATAAAAAGCAATTTTAAAAAAACGCGGCTCCAAAAAAATGAAGCAGGCTGCAGAGAAAATAGCTTTTTATTTTTGATGGCTTCGCTCTTTGGAAGTTTTCTCTGAAATGCGAGACAGAAGCGTTGTTCTGAGACGGTTATTATGACAATATTTTGATCAATAAAGTGTCACCTCAGAGGCGGACCATTAGAAAAGTGAAGAAGGGTTGTAGGCATTTTTTCCACGTGATTTTTTGGGGGGTGGTGGGGCGGGGGCTCCCACCCTTTCTTAAATTTGCAAATGGTCTGCCCTTGTGTATGTATGGGACAAACAGGGTAAGTAACGCTGAAAAAAGGCGGCTATTCACAGCTTTATCCCTACCTCGTTTCTCTCATGCTGCCTTGCCGCAAAGTACACCAGTGTAAAAACGTATTATTTTGCACTGCTGAAAGGGGTCAGGGTTTTCCCCGCGGACGTAGTAAACGAGTCTTTTCTGTAATGCGTGACATAAGTGCCATAATCGGATGGGCTGTACTGACAGTATTTTCGTAAGGGTATTTAGTTTTGAAATGAGCTGATGCTTTTTGTTTGATTTATCGGCAAAGATAAATAACACAGAAAAATGGCGGCTTTGGATTGTTTTATCTTTATCTCGCTTCTGTCGAGCTGCCTTGCGGCAAAGTACGCCATGTTTCCTATGTTTACAAGAAGCCATTATCTCGTGTTCGCCAAACTTGGAGAAGAACTTACTGCCAGAGGACAGGAGGTAAGATATAAAAATCGATTGACACTCTTGATCCGCTTGAGCGAACTGCATGTTTTGCCTGTAGTTTCTATTAGCTGGTTCAGTTAAGTTTCAAATGATTAAGAATTTAATATTTCAAGTTTCCTTTCGGAGAAAAACAGCATTCTGGTGCAACTGCGCGGCCATTTAAAACTTGCTATAGCCGTCTAATATGTGGAAGAGAAAAATATTTCAAAGTGGCTGAGCAAGACACCCTCTAGGATTACTAGGAATGATGTTGATTGTATAAACTCGGATGTAAACACAGATTCTAGCCTTCTTTATCATCGTTTAAATTTAATTCGTTATGGTCGCTACTGTTGGCGATGCAAAAAAAATTCAGCCAACCCCCTTACGATCTAAGTCAACACAAGCAGACAAGTAACCACATAATCGCCACGATCGCTAACAAGGGCGGAATTGCTTAAAAATGTGGCATAAGAGTCACTTCAGGAATTGAATTTCGATGGGTTCCTATCCTTGTTCCAGTGAAACGAGGTATAGCCATTAAGGCTTGCGAGCGTTACCAAAGGCATTTTCGAATGTACCGAAATTTTTTAGAAAAAAAAAAGCCGACTGAAAACGACTTAAATAGGTGGAACTATCTTTTTTTCCAACTTTAAATTGCCCATATTTCTATTTACCTCCAAAACTCTTGCATAAGCATCATCTTCAATTTCTCTCGGGACGAATATAATTCCCAGGAGGAATTGGAAACAATGGTTATGCAAACTTTGGGGTAAGCGGGTATAAACAAGGTGTATTATTAGCAACGCGAAAATGGTGAATGAATTTTTTTCCATTCCAGGTGAAGATTTTCGTTGGTGATACCGAAACTTTCACCCACAAAGATCCATTAGCAATTCAATTTAAAACTTCTGAAAGTTTCAAGAAAGTCATGCAGATGATAGGCAAGGCAGTAGGAAAATCTGGGAAGAACGCTGTGAATGAAATGAGAGGATTGGCCAGTCTTCAGAATCTTTACTGTACAATACAATACAATACAATAGTTTATTGACACTCCCCTGGTGGGGCTTTTCAGTGACAATGCGACTACTAATTAAGATAAAAGAAGTAGTTAACAATTCAATTAAAAAGGAAAGAGTGCGGTGAACAAAAGCAATATAAACATACCTATTTAAGAGTTAATCGAATAATAAATATTCTCACTACGTACTACTACTACGTACTGTGACGATTTTCTTTGTAACGCCGAGGTAATTAAGGGAGCCGGAAACGCAGATCTCATTGTCGGAGATTCCCTTTACATCTGTGGATCACTTATTGCCGCAAAGTTCTCCTTACCTTTTGTCACTGTATTCACAAACTCGCTTAGTGCGCCTACAGCGCATGCTTATGGCTTACCGCTGACCCCTTCTTACGTACCACAGTTTAAGTCTGCCCTTAGTGACCAGTTGACTTTTATCACCAGAATACAGAACGTGTATCACTGGATTCTAAATTACTGGGCATATTACAATGGAATTGTTCCTTACTTTCAAGACTTAAAAGATCGCTACAAGATTGAGCCCGGCAAGAGTCTCCATGTGATATTAAATCGTGTTGACCTCATCATTGGACAAATGGGCTTTTTTCTTGATCATCCTCGACCTGTTTTGCCAAGTAAGTAATGAACCGCGGGAGAGGGGAGGGGGGGTTTAAAGTCAGATGTGATTGGAATTAAACCCTGAAGAGGACCAATCTGAGCGATGGCTCACGGGAAGGATTCAGTGTGCTAAGACACATCAGACTAACCTGTGTACAGACACCCTCTCCCCTCAAACAAATCGGGGAGAAGAGGGAGGAGCGTCTGCACACAGACAAGAGAGAATGAGCTAAGTCTTAGATCATTCTCTCTTGACACAGACTAAGATCAGAAAACTAAATAGGCCATCCGATGATTTCAATTGGGCAGATGTTTACATCATAATAGTACTTTCTCCCCAGAGTCAAAAGTTAAAAATACTCTTGATATATCTTTTTTATTGTTTCCGGGCTTCAAAGACTTTTAGCGCGGAGTAGTAAGACCATAATATTTGTCAGTTTACCCGATCTCTATGTCTTCCATGCGTGGGAGGGAGGCTGGGGAACAGAAGGATCGAAGATAACGCCCCTGGGGAATTTTCATGACCTCGCTTTTCCTTTCTTTTCTGTTTCCATACAGGGGATTTGTAACATGAATAATGTGCGTCTTGACAAAACTGAAACAAGTTTAGTGTTTCACCTTCGAATGCCCACCCCCCACCCTCATGGCTAACCATAACAATTTTGGCCGCTGAAAATGATGCTTGTGTAAATATAAAACAATGGAAAAGTAGTACATGGTATGTATACAAAAGTTGATCAGTTTGCTATGCTTATCAATATGCTGGAAGAAAATTGTATTTCTAGACACCAGAGTTGTTGGTCCGCTTCTCACCAGTCCACCCAAGCCAGTCTCGGCCGCGTTAGAGACTTTTATGTAGAGCTCTGAGGACAGTGGAGTAATTCTGGTTTCATTTGGTTCAACGTTATCTTCAGTATCCAGCGTCGATAACACCATTTTGTCGGTTATGGTTAATGCGTTCGCAAAATTACCACAGAAGATTATATGGAAGCTATCTGAAGGTAATTAATTCTGATTTTTCAGCTAGGATTCGTGGTACTCTCGTTCCTAGAGTCTGCGTTACCCTTGCCCAGCGGAACGGGCAACGGGGAGCTACTGACAGGGTAAAAAAAACTGGCGAAGTAAGTTCATTTCTGACTCAAAAAAATCAACCAAAGCAATCAGATATTCTCAGCGTGTTTTTTATACGTTTATTATAATACTTAGTAAGTAAAATGTATTTTTAAAAACCACGACGTTTTATGGCCTGTGAGAAATTTATTGGGTCAAGTGGCGGGAAACTAGTCATGTGATCGAAGAACTGGACCTTGTTCGACCAAGGAGCCGTGTAGTCGTGGAGCTGTCGGAACTAGTGTGTAGATAATCGAATTTCTTAAGGTTAATTGATATCGATGAATATTTTTCAAGTAAAGAACAGAGTATAGAATTTTAAAATGTGAACACGTGGAGAGATATGCTACGAGAAGAGTGAAGAATTAAATGCTAAAATCGAACTTGATTGTATCACACATAATTTGTGACATGGCGTTTCATAATCGTTTCTGCCGTTCCTCTATTCTCACTTAACCTTTATAGTTAAAGTATTCTAAGAAGAGTTTGATGCTGGTTACTCTTAACGTAACGGCACCCTTCTAAACTTGACAACTTGACAAATTCTCGTCAAATGCCAACGAAAGGGCAGGCTAAGCATTGACAGAGCCAAAATATGGTACAACTTTCATGACTTTCACTTACTAGCTGCGCGCTTAAGATAAACCCATCAACGCGAGTCGTTCTGTGTGAATGAAGCCCGCGACGCCTTAATTTGCGTCAGTCGATAATCGACTGTGCAGGCGTTGTCGAGAGATGCCGCAGAAACTTCAGAATACTCGGGGTCTCAAGAAAGTATTTTCTCCTGTGAATTTAAATGTAAGCGGGAGAAAAGGGAAGAAAGGTCGCCCGAGAACGGAATAGGATAGTGAGGAATGTGTACGAGGCGCGCACTTTGTATTCTCGCACCTGATTTTAGCCCTTTGCAGCCACTTTTCCTTCCTGAGGGGGCACCTATACATAGCTTACTGCTTTTTATTGAACACGTATCGTGCAGGCTCTCAAGGACCCTGGGAACAAAACCGAAGATAACTTTTAGTTTCTCTAACAAGGTAAGGTAACGATAAAGGTAAAGGCGCACACGAGCCAAAGGCCTACACGGCCGAGCTTATACCGGTTTCCGTAGCATGAAGCATGCTTGGGAGTACTGATACTCCCCCCTGGACAGGATGCTAGTCCATAGAAGGGTTACCCCCCAGTACCCATTTATATACCTGGGTGAGGAGAGACAAAGTGTAGTAAAGTTCCTTGTCTAAAGAAACAACGCGACGGGCGAGGCTTGAACCCCGGACCTCCAGATCCAGAGTTCGACATGTTAACCGCTCGGCCACACACGCCTCAACCACGCCTCAACTCTAACAAGGTACTTGATATTTTTTCTGAGTTTGCATATTAATTGTTTATCATTTATTCCTACTTCTAGCGGAAGCAAACTCTATAGCACTCAGCGACAATATCAAAACTGCATCCTGGCTCCCACAGAACGACATTCTCGGCCACCCTAAGACTCGTCTGTTTTTTGGACACGCCGGGCTTAATGGAATGTTTGAATCCATTTATCATGGAGTACCTATGATTTGTTCTCCCTTCTTTGGTGATCAGTTTGATAATTCGCAGGCTGCAAAAAGTGCTGGTTTTGCTGAGAGTCTTAATTTGGGAGAGGTTACGTCAGAACAGTTGTTCAGCGTTATTCAGACTGTGCTCACAGATCCTCGGTGAGTTTTGTAATTTCGTGTAATCTTGTCAGCGTTAGAAATCAAGCGTACCAAGATAATGGGCCTTGGAAGTGAGTGACAAATGTCCCGGGAGGAGAATTCAACAGTACAAGTTGGACAAACCATTTCCGGGCACCCCTATAGGCGAATATCTTTGTTTACATTTTTGCGTTGTTAACATATGCTCATCATCATCATCATTATCTGATGAAGCTAATGAAATAAAACCTCTGGGCCGGGTTGTTCAAAGCTGGGCTAAGATAACCCAGGGTAGTGCAAAATTTGAATTGAGATATGAAAGCTTCAAAAGTAAATTCAGTTTAATTCTTTTTGTCAACAAGTTGATGATTAGATGCTCTCAAAAACAACAGAGAAAGTTATCCAAGGAAATGCTTTTGAACAAAAGAAAAGAAACCCGGGTTAAATTTAGCCCTGGGTTAAGCACTAATCGGCCTTCGAACAACTAGGCCCTGAATATTAAAATAGCATATCAATTTCAGATATCTTTGAAAATTTGAGCTCGATATATCGAATGGTTTCGGAGAAATTCTCTTTGAAAAATTCGAAATTTTACAAAGAATGTATGGCTCATTAACTTTTTTGCCACTCAGCAGTTTCGCAGTTTTCAATGCCTGATATTTGCAAAGAGCTGCAAATTGCACAAATTGCTCAAATTAATCAGCTCTGTCAAATTGGAATTTAGTTTACGGGCCATTCCGGGAAAAGATTCGATCACTTTCTTAAAAAAGGTCAAGTCCTTCAAATACTTTTTATTGTTTATTTTTAGTTTTATTTTCCATACCAATTTAAAATTTCTAGTAACACTCTCGATTCACGCTGTGATTCCCTACTAGGAACTATATTCAAAAAAGCTGATTTATGTTACTCATCAAAATAAAAGCTGATGCCATATTACATGTTTAAACTGCCTGATGTCGTAAGAGCATTAACAGTAACACATTTCTACTTAAATCCTTTTAAGCCTAATGTTCACTTTTATTTACAATAAAAGCCAGCCTAGGCTGCTTGACAACACAGAACTATTTAGTGTTTCAGTGAGTGGGTTTCAGTTCATTGTTTCCTGAGTGGGTACCATTTTTTCCGCTTAATAAAAGCTACTTCCAGGAAAACGTTCTGGGAGTAAGTCGGCCTCGTCGCGACGAAGAAGACGTCCACTGCAATATTTTTTACGACATGTAACATAACCGCTCTTACACTTCTGAGTACATCTTGAGGTTTGACTAGGATTTTTTTGGCACCCGATGTGGCAAAACCTTACGTCGTTGTCACAGTTGCAGTTAGCTGTCACACTGGATACCGCGGTCAACAGAATAGATATCATAATAATAGACAGCTGAATAGACAAATGACACGTCTTCGAGTTCATCTACCCCAAAAAAGAAGAATAAACTGAAGTGAGTATTAGTATTATTTACTACTAACAATTTTTATTGTGAGGCGGATGAATGCTTATCATGATATTCCATTTTCCCAATGGCCAACTAAAGGCGAAGAATACTTTCCCACTTTCAAATTCCACTCAGCAATTAACCCTGGCGGAAAAACTGTTTACCTTGTATTTCATATATCGTCGGAGCCACCTTTGGTGTGATTAATGTGATATGATCAATAAACTCTCATGGATCACGAGGAAGACAAGTTAAATACAAATGTAGGACATTAAACATTTGAGTTTTAAACTCAAAAGAGACAGAATACGAAATTTAAACATAGGAGTGATCATGCTTATGTTCGATGAAATCAATGACAACGTGAACCAGAAGAGGCAAAAAAAGTCATCTGCGTTACAATGAAGAAAACCGCCTGAAATGCAGAGACACGATCAGCAGGCAGTCATGGTTAAAAAAGCTGAGTGGTCTGAAAAGTTATTATTGACGTTTTTGCTAATGCAACAATGTACTCCTTACCTTGAGGAAGAGATATTCTCAGAGTGAGTATTAGATCACCACTACAACTTTCGTCCGATTTTTGTTAATGGTGGATTGCCTAGAGTTGACGCTACTTATACAGTTGCGAAAGAAAAGTAATTTATGCAGAAAGCTATTTGAACTAACAGATGTTTGTAAAAATATATTTAAAAACTTCGATCCTAAATGTAGGGGCGTCGTCAGAGGTTTTGAAAAGTATGTCTATGAAGCGTTATTATGTCCTTAACATCAAAATCAACACTAACACGCAATCTAAAACATTGACGGTGTTACAGTTTAGATCACAATGATATGTAGCTTGCTTTCATACTGTCCGCTTAACACAGAAACTTGCAAATACTAACAATAAACCATTACTTTTATTCAATTGCCACTTCAGAAACCACCTTGGTGTTAGTACTAAGATGTAAAAGCTGTTTTAATGACTTAAAATGTGTTCGGAGTTATTTAATAGTGGATTACTGTACTGAAACGAATTAAATAATTCTCGAAATTCATTTAGATTTAGGAAACGGAAAAATTTCAAGGTTATCGCGAATCGCACTGTAACACAAGGCAGGTGAAAAGAAAGACGATGTCCGTTCAGAATAACCGACTTTAAAAAAGCCAAATTTTGTGTTCTCTTGTTCTGAGTTATTTAAAGAGAATCAAATTCTTCTTTAGTTCCACTTAGAAATTTGATCCGGCGATCAACCTAGGGGCTTTTTGCTTGCCATTTGCCCAGCAGGTGCCGGCTTTCCTTAGTTTTATTCGAAATTTTATCAACAAAAGTCTTTGCACTTGTGTGATGTTTTTATCGTGAAGAATGATCGTTTTAATTTTTTCTGATTGGTTTCCAGTACTGCTTTCTTCTGTTTGAGTGCAGTTTGGGTTTTGGTTGATTTCTTCCTTTTCCCTTCTTCTTTTCATCGTATTTTTCTGCAAAAGAGCTAAGAATAGCCTTCGACAGTTGGCTGCCGCTCTTAAATGTTCTTGTTCAAAAGGAATCGATCAAAAAAGAAGTCCTACTGATCATTTCAAGTACCGGAAGGAATATAGCAGCTATTGCCAACCTATTGTAGTTTTAAAGTATTCGTTAATCAAGCACTTAGGTCGATAGCTATGAAAGTTTTCTTCTTTTTTAACCCGTGATGTTACGTTTAACAAAACTGCAATATATTTATCCAGAGTGCAGCTGAATGTGCTTTACAAGTAGAAAGCGCAGAAAGCGCAGCTTGTACGATACAACCACTAGAGAGATATACACTTAATGATGATATAATTTCCACTGAATCAAAAACACAGGATATTCGATATATTGCCGCTGTCTTTCACTTTCATTGCAAATTTAACCTTAAAACTAACACACAGGCGTGGTTGTATCGTCAGTGATATATGTATGCACTATAGATATAACAATTAAACTAAATGAATTGATTCACAACTTAATTGTGCCTTTATTACAATGCAAACGATCATTTTACGTAATTTCTTTTTTGCTGATTGGCGCGTCTGTTGATTTACTCTGATCATTCGTCTTTAATCGATCTGTATGTTCTGTCCGTTTTGTCACCGCCTTATTCGCGAGAGAGACATTAATAGGCTTTTGTACATTACGCCTTTGTTACCTCACTAATATGCTCCTGCTTAATGCTCCATTTTCCAGCTAAAATATAATGTTCGGTCACCTGATTGCACAGATAATGCTCATCATACAATGACTTTTCCATTAATCCTAAACAGTTTAACAGCGAAAGTGATATAGCAACAAGGTATAGAAGTTAGTAGTCAGTTTAATACAGCAAAAAATAATCTTCTAAAGGGTTGTATATTAGGGTGGCATTTTAATTTCTTTTCTTTATTTATTTTTTTTCGAATAAAGAGTTTAGTCTGAAAAAAATAATGTTCCAGGAAGATCAACCTTAAATGCTGGAATAATGCTTAAAGCTTTCGCCTCACAAAAATTCTTGAAAAATGCTATGATCTTCTTGGTCTGTCGATTTTAATAACCCTTTTTTCTCAAATTAGAAATACAAGAAGTTGCAGACCTTTACATTGTTAAACAGTAAAGAGCTGCCGAGTAAAAGAACATATTATTTTTAAGTTCTGGGGTAATTTTAATTTATACCGTTGCAAAAAGAAAACAAGTCAGACGTCCTAATGAAAAATATGTTTCTTTTTACTCAGAAGTGACTGGAGTAATTAGACAATAAAACTATCCATCTGCGTTCAACTTTCAAGAGCCCTCTAAGCTTCTTGACCTTTTCTAATCTATTCCTCATGAACCAAGGCCGGTCACAGGAATTAAATTATCTTTCTTACACTTATGGAACACGAATACAACCTGCTTAGTATATTATGCTGTTTGCGAAGAGAAAAATGTTTGGCCGTAGAGGGTTTTTTGTCTTCCCCGTCAAATCTCCAAATTGCTGTAGTTTTTTTCGAATTGCTGCCTCGCGAAGGACTTCGACTGACCAGTTGAACGCGGCACCGAATGAGTTGTTGATAAACTCTCCTAAAGCGGACAAAAACCTGATTTTTCGTCCAAATAAAATTTCCGAAAGCACTGCATAATATGTCTAACAACGTATGGTATAAATTGTTCGATTAAAACGCACTCATTCGTTCATGTAATGGATGAAGTTCATCTAAGTTCACCCGATTGTATAGATGGAGAACCGATTCATCAGTTCATTTGTGAATTTCCCCCAAAAAATCAACAACTACAACAACAACAAAAATGGTAAAACGATGGCATTTGCTTTAGTTTTGATTCCTCCTTTTGTAATGGTTATTGTTGCTCGTGTGTCCTTACGACACTGCGTGGTCTGATAAATCGATTGACGAAACCCGGTGAAAATGACCTATGAACAGCTCACTCCGCTAGTAGTAAGACGATCTGAGGAAAAAGGCTTACAGGGCGTGCCAATTATTTTGAAAATCAATGTTTTAAATGAGAGCAAAAAACATTCCTTACAAAAAATTGGCTAGGGTTAAAATCGTGTCGAAGCAGTTTGGTGTTTTTATTTACAAAGGATTTTATCCCGGCCGTGATGCTATAATGACAGATCACGTTCATTGTTAATACTATGGATCACAGACATAAAAACGTGTTGAATTAACGCAAGTATAAGAAAATACTTAAACGTTTTCTGAAAACGTGGGCGGCTAGGGCGCGAATGTATACCACTTCTTTAGTTCAAATGTCAAATTTCTGAAAGGTGAAAACAAGTTGTAATCCTCGCCTACAGACATTGGCTGCAAGTGAGGCCGACGACTTTGAGAAAAAAAAAAATGATATCATTTACGTTCTTCGACTAAAATACTTTATACGTCTGCCGTTTGCCTGGATATAACTTAAGGGCCCAATTTTTCAAACGTTAAATAGCGCTATCTATCAGGTCTCGGTTGTTCAAAAGTTCACGGAGAGCGCTATCCACCGGATAAATTGCTCTCCAGAGGATAAGGATTACGAAAACCAGTTGCGTTATCCTTTGCATAGTAATTTACCCAGTGGATAGCGCTATCCATGCACCTTTCTAACAACGGGGGCCAGATAAATAACTTTATTTTTCATTCAAAATAATTATTTCTCCGTTTCTGTTTGGCTCAAATCCCCTAGCCTGAGTAGTAGGCGGGTCGTTTTGGTGTATGCTTCGTAAAGTAAGCAATATAGCGGGGCGAAAGCTGCTCGCTCGAAAGCTGAACAGAGCTAAGTCGATAGAGCG
Source organism: Porites rus (assembly GCA_964035705.1). Classification (NCBI taxonomy): domain Eukaryota; kingdom Metazoa; phylum Cnidaria; class Anthozoa; order Scleractinia; family Poritidae; genus Porites; species Porites rus. Next base: position 7,570,328 of record OZ037994.1, read on the forward strand.
ATGGGGCCGAAAAGAAGGAAAGGAGGAAAAGAGGAAAAGAAGACAACAGAAAAACAGCCCGCATTCCCCACATTCAACCCTACCACAGGGGGATTTCACGTCTGGTCGGATTATAATAAATGAATAAAGATTGTAACTTGCTTTGTCATTGAGTGGACAATTGAGTGGACAGGGTCTGGGGGGGGGGGGGGGGGGGTACAAATGCCAGTTGTCAGTTAAAATTTTGGCTATTTGTAAGATTAACATGTCATTCAGTAAATAAGATATTTCAGTGTTGGCACTAGAATTGGACTTCAAGTCTCTTATTTCCTAGCTACCGTGAGTCTGCCAAACGAATCTCCAAGTCAATAAAACTGTTGCCTCGTACACCAGTCCAAGAAGCCGCTGACTGGATAGAATACACGCGGGCTCAAGGTGGTTTGCCATATCTCAGACCGAGGGGACTGGATCTACCGTTCTACCAGCTTTATCTGTTGGATATCCTAGCCTCTTACTCATACTTATGGTTGTTTTGTCTTCTTTTATCATTGTAAGGTTTCTTTTTAGATTCATTAACAGCTTGTTTAGGGTTAAAACAAAGGAAAAGACACTATAGATACATCAACTATAAACGTTATAAATAATGATGATAATAATAATAATAATAACAATAATAATAAGGTAGGGCGCTAAGGACTCCAGTTTTAAGTTCTTTTTTTCCTCTAGAAATCCAGAAACACAAGTTTGCTGATGTTTTTACTACGATTTTTTAGAGTATTAGAGGTTGATATTATTCTAAATAGGCTTTCACTGGAGATAACCATATTATGATGGCCTTGTTTAGGTATATAAGAGATAATGAGAGTATAAAAACTACATGATTTTCTAAACAGGCTTCTTCTTCTTCATGTCTTTGCGTAGGTTTTACAGAGTATAAGAATTTAATAATATTCTAAATTGGCTTTTTAAGTAGAGAGATTCATATCATTATGTATATTAGGATCGTATTAGGTTTCGCACCGACCTTTTTTTACCTCTAAGTATAGCTTCTCAAGTGGTGTAGGTTACGTTATGTGCCCTATACTACTCATAATGTGGACAGCATTCCAAGGTTTTATACTGCGAGATAATAACAATAACAACAATAACCTTATTTCATACTAACTATTAAAATCCTATTTACAATTAATTCACTTTAAAAAAGAAACCATTACCCTTAACCTTATTTCTGTGTCAAAAACTATAGCGGTTACCCACTAAGTAACGACAGCTATCTAATAACTGACTAAAAAACTAAATAGCACAAAAAGGAACCAGTAAGAATATGCATGAAACCCCATGTTATCAAATATAATAAAGTATAGACATTTTCAAGTACACAAGAAATTCTAAGAATTACGGCTCTGGACGCAATTTTCGCATGATCATTTCATTTGCAGAAACAAGCGTAGCTAGATTTTGTTTTTCTAATTAAATTCTCGTAGACAAAATATTTCTTTCCCTTTACTTTTCGTCCCTCTGGGGGAGGGAAGAAATACGAACTCCTCTAAAATCGCCTGTGTGGGAGGCTAACCAAGGCGGAACTTTTGACAGAATATTATTGAACGAACTGTGGCGCTGAGGAGTTTTTATAAGATTCCCTGTTCCTTTCGGGCGGTATGTCCCGTTTGTTGGCGGGAATCACGAAACCCACGGATTGCGGGGGATTATTGCATCACTGCTTCTTTCCAGTTTCTCGCTATCACTTTTTTCCGGCATATTTTTCCCGCTTGTGCGCTCTTCCCATCATTCTCCACTAGTGTTTCTCGTTCACAAGTTAGCCAATGGCACCCTTTCACCTCCACAAGTGGTTCTGGGTTTTTGTGCCGGCGGTGTAGTACTTACAATCCATCGTCAAAAGTGTTGGGAAGGTTCTGGGGAGGAGCGTTGCGTGACGACACTAAAAACGGCTGTGTAGCAGACTACCCCTGGACCAGTGTTGATCAAAACGTTAATATTTGTGCGCGTAATTGTTCTGTTATATCCCAACATTGAATACGGGGAACGGGGGAAACTCTCTTTTTTCAAGATTAAAATGGACTACTGTTAAGTTGTAAAACCTTCCCAACTACTTTTGTCTGTGATTTTAGTTTCTTTAGAGGTTTGCTTTTCGTCAGAAGGGGTTTTGTAATTAAGTGCGGTCTGCTTATAGCCTTACGGTAAGTTTGCAATACTGGCTTCGAGGTCCTACCTGACCTACAGGCCCCTGTATCTACTCTTGTGTGTGTTTTCCTGGGTGGCGTTGCCAAAATAAACAAATTCCAAGACAAATTATCGACTACAGGGAGGCCAGCATAACCTCAAGGTTCAAAATGACGCCAGGAGTGACGCGAAAAAATTCAAGACGCGAGAACCACTACCTTTAGTTACACCTGTGATGTGATTGGTTCGATGAAGTGAGGGAGATGCTTCAGTCGAAAGGTGCAAGTCGACCAGTCAGGACGAGCCAGAGGATGAGCGAAAAGAAAAGCGAGCGAAAAAAGACTGGGCGTGTACTGAGGAGAGAAACCGCCCCCCTCTCTCTAATAACCCCGCCCCCTTTTCAGGGGAAAGTTAATAAGCCCCCTCCCTTAATAAATGATAGACTGTATTAATCAATCACGACTGTAAAACTTCATGTGGACTGACCCGGGATGGTTTTTCACCAACTGAAAGTTCGGATTTGTTTTTTATCCTAGGTTGAATGACCCCCAACTTCTTGTACCTGTATTCTAGATCTTTATGGAGAACTGATACGATAGTCTTCGTTAAATTAACGCGTAATACTTAACGGTGATGGCAACGAGAACGGCAAAACAACCAAAAGGTCAGGTAGCCTAACTAACCAAAAAAACCTTTGCGCGTGCAGCACGGACAGCATTGATGGGAAACATCTAAAGAGTTGATATACCTGTATTTGTGACGGATTTTAAGCTATTTTAGTTTAGATGGGACAGGTTCGAGCCCCGGCCGGACCAACACTCAGCGTCTTTAAATAACTGAGAAGAAAGTGCTGCCTTTGTAATGGCATCTGCAAACGGTTCGACTTTCTAGTCTTCTCGGATAAGGACGAAAAACTGTAGGTCCTGTCTTACAGCAAAAAAAAATTACCTAAATTGATAATTTGTAAACCAAGGCATGATAAAAGTTGCCATAGTTGACCTCTAATCTTTTTCTCTCCACAATATCTGCAAGTCGGAACGATTAACAGGACATTTTTGAGGGGATGCGAAGATTAGCAACGGTTAACAACGATTAACAGGGCAGTTTAATAAGAATCAGACAGTCATTCTCTATTGAAAACGAAATGGTGTTAACCGTTTCAATGCTTTGTTAATCGTAATATTATTCTATCCATGGAATTATGATAAAAAGTTAACCGACTTTTAACAGACAAAGTTTCTGTAACACCCATAGTTTAACCAATTATAAGCTGTGAGAAACAATTTCCACGTGACGGGAAACGGTTCCATATCGGCGGGATTGACTATTATGTCCCTAAATAAACACCACGAACTCCTTTTCTTCGAAGAGAACCGTGATACAAACCTTGTTCAGACTCTTCTGAAAAAGATAATTTACTTTTCACATTTTCCGAGCCTTCCATTCCGGAACTACACGAAAATATGTAACAATTAGCACGCGTTGTACGGATATTGCGAAATCCGACTGTTTAAAGAGGGTGATGCAAAAAGCGTATATGAGGTCGCGCTTTTCTATGAGAAGATAGTGTGGCGTGAAACTTTGTGCTCAAAACAGCTTCTGTAGAGTGCTTTTTATTAGCACGTTTTTGTTTTGTCCTTGCAAATATTCTTGCGAGAAAACGCGAATCACCTTGTACACAATCTTGGACAAAACTGTTTTTGAGAAAATTGTATACTTGGACAGCATTTTTCTAAACATCGTAGCTGCACCGGTTCTTCCCTCTCCCCTGAAAGCAATGTTGTTGTGTATTCAAAAGAAAGCCTGATCCCTGGGCGTTTGTAGGAAGCAACATTGAATTTGGGGAAGGGGTTTTCTTTCCACAAAGGCGTCGTTTTGGAAATAGTTTTGTTGCGTAGGATAGTGGACATGATGTGGAAAACTTTCTCAAGTAGTTTTGTCCGGGATTGCAGGTTGACATGTAAATGTTTGTAACGTTAAATTTCAGACCCAATAATTTACGCATAACGTTAGTATTCTGAACTGTACAGTTAAAACGCAGGTTGACATATCAACGTTTATAACGTTTGCGAATTGACTTCTGAACGTTTGCGAACTGACGTCTACACGTTTGCGAACTGACCAGCTGACCAGAGACGTTGGCCGTTGGCGAAACGACCGGTTACCCTTACACTTATCTGTTCTTGTGGGACGTAAAAGAACCCACACAACTGTTCGAAAAGAGTAGTGGACGTAGACCTCGGTGGTGTGGCCAACCTTCACACATCACATCATTCACATCATGGGTTGGGTGGGTACAGTAAGCTCATAAAAAATGGACCGATAGCGGCTGTGAGTGGCGCCTTTGTATGCTGTCGTCGGAGCTTACTGCTAACATATTTTGAAATATATATTGTAAGGAAGGCCCGTCTGTTGTCCTCTCATCCGTAAATCCTTCCTTCCTTGGCACGACTCCTTCAGAGACGCCAGTTCCTTCAGTTCCTTTCTGCCCTAGACCGACCCTTTGCCAGTCCGTTCGTTACAAAGTCCGAAGGTTGTATCCAGACCGAGAAGAAACACACCGTATGCAAAGACAAACATTTAATTCAGCCTTTAGTGCATAGCATTGTGCATTCAGTTTAACCCTTTCAATCTGTTGGCAAGCAGCGACTAGAGAGTAAAAGACGGTTTCACAGTTAATTACAGGAGTAAATAGCATATAAGCTCGATTACCGGTTTCTGTTCGGGAAATGAGCGCATGATCACCAGCTCTACACTGCCAATATCGCAGCTGCCTGAACATTGCATGTTGACAATCATACAATAACTTTTCATTCTGCATGATTGAGGTCAATATTATTGTCCAATAATAAGAAATAGTGGACAAATGAGGTAAATGTTCTACATTTGTTCAGTGCTAGCTCATCGTTATAGTCCCTGTCCCCGGGGCAGTTGAAGCCAATTAGAAAAAAGGAAATATTTAAATGAGTAATAAACTACACAAGTTTATGAATTTGACAGGTGTATAATTCTAGTAGTATTTGTAGTGCTTTGTGCTACTAACAGAATCCAAAATGCTATTTGTTGTTTCTGTTGTAATCACTCTGGCTGAGCAGTAAAACGCATGTAACCTTTGCCAGACGGCATTTCCTTGACTGTCACGCCCTTAGGGAAAAACTTAAGGATATCTTCTGATTTCACTGAAGGGAGAACCATGCAGTCTCCTCCAGCCTAAAAAAAAATTAATACAACGTATAAATAAACTATATGCTAGACAAGTAGTAGCAGATTTGATCCTTAATTTTTCTTAAACATGGCACGTTATGATATGTGTTTGTTAAGAGTGATTTTCTGTAAAATTCGAACTTCGGCCTGACACGGTACCTCATCGATTTGGCTGATTTTTGGCATGTAGTCTTAGAATGGTGTCCTAAATACTGAATGCATATTCTAAGGTTCGAATTCTCGTTGGTTTCAAAGATACAGGAATGACAGTTTTGACGAGGCCTCGAGCGGCCGCCATGTTGGTGAACTGAAGGAGATTTACAGTAATTAATTCTAGCCTTATCATTAAAATAACTTAATCGTGACTCATACAGTTGCAAAGAACTATACTTCCTCCTTTCATTTACCTACTCTTATCTGAAAATGGTTAAGCCTGAGCTACGAACGGCTATAACTTCTCACAGCGCTTTTTCGGTACTTAAAAGGTACACAAATTTGGTAGAAATTGGAAGGCCAATATCACCCATGCCACATCGATTTAGACTAAGCCATTTTAACTAAACATAGTTTGTTTATAGCCAAGTTAGATTGTTGAATAAAATAATTGGGCAAATGCAACGGAACAGAAATATGATTGCATGAATGCGCAGTGGTTCAGCCACTTGGCCGCTAAAACTTCAAAACAAAATTCGGTGAATATTTGAAAAGAAAATTCTTTAAAAATTTATCGTGCCTCTTAAACCCTATCTATCGCTTAAAAAACCCTCCCTTGTAATGTAAACAGATGATCTTTTGATTCTGATCTTGCGAAGAGCAGAAATATGCGCTAAAATGAAAATTATAAATTTTGTTACACACGGTACTAGCTCAAGTTCGCTCTTCGATTTCCCAGACCAATCGGCAGCCGCTCGTGTACTGCACAGTTACAATTTTCTCTGTAGTATTTCGCTGTATACAGCTACAAATTACATATTTTCTTAGGCAAAGATAACGCAAACGTTGTCAATTTTAATCAAAAGGCTAGAAAAACCAACCGTGCACTGTAGCTTTATGCAAATTGTATGGTATTCCATAATTACACGTGTAAACAGGAACCTACCTTTGCTAAAGTACACTGTTTGGCAGATCTTTCCAGCGTAAGATATAAAACTAGTACATGAAATGAAATTAAAGAACTCATCAAGTCAAATTACCTGATCGTACCGTCATTACTGAATAATAAGTCCGCAAAATATGACATGGAATGATCGGTGGGAGACGAAACTATTTTTAGGAGGACAGGGAAACTGCACGCTGGAACGGAACTGAAATGAACAACCTCAATCAAGTTCAGTCTTCTTGACGCTATTAAACATTTCACCCGAATTTGAACAGGAAGTTGTTTTCTATTTTCTTTCTCATTCTTGCATGTATTCTGCAGTTCGCCCACTATTTTTTCGTAACTTTTAATTTTCTAGCTAACTGGAACTGTTAAGAACTACCAACCCCCCTCCCCCCTCCCCCTCTTTGAGTGAACTTTCATTCGGTCTGATTCACAATAATTTTCGAACGGTGACAAAGTGAAATTTGAAATGACATTTTATTTAGTATTTTTAAAAGCTCCTTCTTTTTTTCCCGATAGCCAGGAATGTTTTGAACGTAAAGGCTCAAGTGGCGGTGTTTTTCACGACTCTGCTTGTAGACTGACCTCACCACCAGTATCACGGACATAAAATCTGATCGGAGAGGGTCATACAGTAACTGATGGGTCTCTGTAAAGCGAAATGCAGTCACTTTGGGGCGAGTAGGCTATATAGATGATGAACTCATTGTTTATAACTCCATAACCGTATCCCAAAAGTCGAGCCAGCCCGGGGCGAGCGAACACAATTTTGGGGCCACTGGCCACGCCCTTATGTTTAGCGGGAAATTGGTTGATTAGTCAAATCTCCTTAACTCCACGACCATGCACCTTTCCAAATATAGCCCTTCTAATCATCATATAGTTAGGGCCTCCCGTAAGCATTTGCAACTATTTTGATTCGTAGAAGACTGTTTAACAGTTTTCATTACTTTAATGTCTCGTAAACAACACGAGGTACATGTTCTGATCTCTCCCCCCCCCCCCCCCCACCCTTTCCCCATCCATAATAAAAAATTTTCAGACCAACACTGAATTGCATGAAGGTATGTACAAAAATATGACCATCTCGAGGCAAGGTTCATCACTGTAACTTACCACATAAAAGCCTTTTCGTTGTTTGCCATCGACTGATTCTGTTCTGAATACTAAGGTCCCATAAACAACGCCACGTTTAGAAAGAGCCCGCCCTTTTCAATCCATGAAAACCCAAGTAGCGATTTCACCAACGGACATAAGCCGTAAGAAAAGGACCGCGTCAAATAGTTCATGAAATCACAAACGCCTCATGACACCTTTAATTCACTCTTTCTTCGATAAACTAATTTTTAATTTTTTAAGCATAAATGACATCAGAATGCGCGATTATGAGTATTGTAGCTTATGAAAAGAAAATTTAACACCTGATGCACATGAAAGCGTCTAAGAAGGGGACTAGGGGGAATTAGGAACATTGTGCTTACCGCTGGAAAAATATTGGCTAGTCCTTTGAATAGACTCAATTAAAGCCGTTTTTGTTCAGTAAGGAGCTGTTAGATGGGGGGAAAGCTACATAAAGTAGATCGTATCAGAATACGGCAGAGGACTAGGCTCTCAAAATCGATAAGCTGAATGCAAGACCAATTATTATGTAAAACAGAGAAAAATTCCTTGAGGGAAAAAAATTATGGCTAGGGAAAAGACCCGAATGTGGAAAGTTAGGATGGTAGCTTCTTTTCAGGTAATCGATCATTTACGTTAACTTCCGCTATCCGACGGGCGTATCGGAAAGACTGAATGGATGAGAGTATAACACATTCAAGAAGAAACAAATTTGTGATTTTTCACAACTCAATAAAATAACTAAAATTGTGTACTACTCGGTTATACAATATTTTTGTTTTCAATTTCAGATTTTTACGATGGGGCATTAGCCCCCGTACTCACTAGACACTACTTTACAATCATCGTGTTTAAATCAGTGAAATACTCCAAAACAATTTGGATTCCTACCCTTATACCGTTATTAAAAATTAAAGTTGGGAAGTTTGTTGTTTTCTAAAAGTAGTTTGAACAGCCGAACGACATTTTTTTACACGGAGTGGGGAAGGCAAAGCTTCACTTATCTCTTCTAAGGTAGAAAGTGTCAGCAAAACGTGAGAGTCGTCCTTGAGGGTAGTGTCTAACCTAATTTTCTCACCGATTGCAAGTGCCATTTCATCCACGCATAACCTCACCTAGTTAACAGAATTAGCAAATGTAGTGGGGAAACGTTGCGAGAGAACTGAGTAAGATGTTAGGGTAAGTTTTGGAAATTTTCCGCACGCCTGGAAAGTCCTGGCTACGCTCCTGATAGAGACTTTTGCTGGAGAGAAATTGAAACATGTTCGCTAATATAGTGACGACCAGAAAGGACAAGCCATAGGATAGTTCCAGAAAACCACCCATTAAAATAGATCACGAAGTTGTCGCGGCGGAGGATGAACTTGAAGGCATCTGATCAAGTGCAATTTTTCAAGGGAGCCCAGACAAGATTATGTACGATGGGCACAGCTTGTTTGACCTGGAAAATTTAGAGAAGCTCAAGGCAAATCGCTAGACAACACATGCTAGAGCTGAACTAAAAATCTTTTGCGCCTTTGAACTCTGTCCCTAAGGGTAAAGGAGAAAGTTTTCCTTTATCAATGCATTAACCGAGTTGATTATGAATGTCTCCTTATGTTGGACGTCTTACTAACAAGCACATTACCACTACTTGCCCTCAGAGGCGTTTTTCAGTTGACGAGCAGAGAAAATTAGGTTTTGACTGTTTTTTTTGAAAGCCCTTCGGTGGGGTGACTGTGGTTTTTGTTGTCCCGGGCTCATCCCTCATTCTTCTTAACCCCTTCCAAACCAATTTTTCTGTTTATCAAGAATCTCCTCAAAACGGGCTTCGTGATTGAGACAAGATACCTGAAAATTGTACACGGAACCGTTGTTAACGGTGTACAAGGTAGAATGAGTCTATTCATTACTTTGCCGACGCCCAATTTTTAAAACCGGAAGTAATGATGTTTATTTCAAGGGCTCATGTCTCATGGGTTTTGAGTGAATCTTCAAACGCTGTAAATACATGTAGCTGGAACTATCATCGCACCGATCCTCGCTCACTAATAATGATAACTTATATCAACTTCCATTATTTATTGCCTGGCTAAGATTTTCACGGATTCTTCAGTTCAGTTGTTTGAAACCAGGCGGCTTCACGTGAGTTGTAACGCCAGGCAAGGAACGTGACGACCCGCGATATGCGTGGGAAAATATTACTTTTTTTCGATCAAGGTGGAAACTGGCAACTTTGTCGTCGAGTAAGGTAATACATCTCAATTTTCATTACTATGGTTAATTTTAAAAGCTCTGGTTTCGGTAAAGGAACTGGAGGAAAATCAGGAAAATTCCTGTTCGACTGTGATGGTTGGATTTTGTTTACGCGTCATAGCATAAACATAACAAATTCATTTTCCTTTCCTTATACAATCTGCCTTTTTTTATACTGTTTTTCGCAGCAGAGTTATCGATTATATTACAGAGGCTAATTTTATTACACAGATCACTCAGATTTAATGACAGAAACTCTATTATCGATTGTAATTTTGGCAACACCTGGCGAGTATTCGGTGTACAGATTATTGACAAAGTCGCTAGAACAGTCTTCCATTCATTACTTTTGTTTCTGTTCCGTTAAATTTGCCCAATTTTTTTATTAATGAACTCGATTTAACTACAAACAGTGAGTATTCAGGCAGATTGGCAAGCTTCAATGCGATGTGGCAAAAGAGATATACGCCTTTAAAATTCTGTTAATTTTGCGGGTGTAAAAAATTCAAAAAGTATACCCACCAAAAGTTTAATCGATCGTTGCGAAAACGTTATCAATTTCGAAGTAGTTTCTAAAAATACAATAAAGAGGGATTGTTCTTTCAATCTGTATTGGCAAAGGAAGAGTAGCTTTGAAGACAGGGTTGTAGTCGAAGGCTCAAAAGCAGCTTCTATTAACCAATATGGCGCCGGTCCGAGGCACCCAAAAACCGGCCATGTTGATAATTTCCGAAGTAGGAGGAATTAGAACCTAAAGTTACCTATTCCTTATTAAAGACCTCAAATCAAGTCTACATGCCAATTTTTAGCCAATTCGGTGAGATAGTGTGGCAGCGCCTTTTAAATATAGCTCGAATCTTACAGACAACTGCTCTTAAGTTGTTAAGGTCAATGATCAGTTTATCACTTTTCACGACTACTTAGTAAATACTATTCAGGCAACAAAAGGGAATTGCTGTTTTCAGTCAGTTCTGTGCTTAAGTCATTACTCAGTGTCTATACTCATACAACTGAAAAAAATGCTCCTGTAATTTATTATGAAGAAGATACCAGAAAAATTTCATCAAGCACGAACAATAATAATAATTTTTTTGGAATTTTTCAGGCACAGCATAAAATTTGAAAATAATTGTCCCAGTTTTTCGAGTTTCGAACCATATGCCATTTTGTAGCAACAGACAATGGGAAAAGAGTGTTAATAACTAAAAATAACTTAAATAACAAAACTGGACCATTATTTTTGGACTTCAATTGATGCAAAGCCACGTTTTAGAAAAATAGTAAATAGGGTGACACAGCCCCTTTAAGGTGGACGGGGTGAGGATGTTGTTGAATATACATGCAAATGGACTTTGATTTTCTCACAACCGAACTTTCTAGGATGCATAGATAACCAAATTTTATTACCCATGGTGCTTGGCTTCATGCATACAGCAAGCACAAGAGCCCCATGACATGTTTAGTGGTATTAAGACATGCATTTTATTCAATTAAGTATGGTAATCTGAACTATAGCACTAACCTTCCAGTCTGCAGGAGTGGCCACTTTCTTTGTAGCAGTCAACTGGAGAGAATCTACCACACGCAAAATTTCGCTGTAAATTGAACAAAGTTAAAATTAAATAATCACTAAATTTGACTAACACTGGTAAAGAACACTATTCTTCTGCAAAAGGGGCAAGATATATGGCTCTCTCATGCCACAAGGTAGGGTATCAGTTTTCACACTCAGGACACTTGTCAAATGTTTCAGTTTTGATTTCTTGCCATAAAGTTTTAAAACAATGTGTTTGTTTAAAAGCAGTGTACTAGGTTTAGGAAGGTTGTTCTCTTTTTCCTTTGTCCATTTTAAACTATTATAAGCAGCCTGGTTTGCTTAGATGGGAGAGCGCTGGTTGGCTGAGCAGGAGGTCGCAGGTTCAAGCCCCCACTGAAACCAACACTCATGGTCTTTACAACGAAACTTGTTGTATCATGCTGCAAAGGGATTTTGGGCTTTTCTGTTCCGTCAATCATTTTAGTGAAGGCAGGGTTAATGAAAATCACAATGTAACATGCTCCCCCAGCTTGGCTGAGAATGACTCTAGACTGCCAAGAATAGCAAAGGAAATCTCAATGGTGAGTGGATTTTATGTCGAATGAAGGACGCAAACGTTGCTTTATTCTTGCGAGTGACAAGAATAAGAAAGATCAGAAAAAATGTGTAGCAAACTTAACTAGTCGTATATTGCCCGAAACAGGACGATCACAAAGCAACGAACCTTGAAACGCGAAACAAACAAAACGGATCAAAATCCACCAATCATGAATCACAAAACATGACCTTTTGAACTTGTGCGGGTAAACATGTGTTTCCTAAGAGGTCCTCCAAAGATGATTGACAGAACAGAAAAACCCAAAATTCTTTTGAAGTTTGCAAAACGCACAGTGCGATACAACCATTTTCACTATAAATAACTGAGAAAAAATTGCTGCCTTTGCAATGACATCTGCAAATGGTTAGACTTTCTTTTCTTCTCAGATAAGGATGAAAAACTGTACAGCTGTAGGTCTTGCTCACAGCACTTTCACTTATCTGGTTCTTGTGGGACGTAAAAGAACCCAGTGACTATACACCACTGTTCAAAAAGAGTAGGGAATGTAGATCCCGGTGGCTGATGTGGCCAACCTTTCCTGGGCTGGGTAGGTTATCTGTAAGAGAGAGATCTTAATATAGGATAACCTCAAAATCCTTCTTCAGGTGTCATTTGTGTCCACCTGTAAACATTGTACGTACGTGATGGTTGACAGCTTGTGAATTAAGTGCTGTGTTGCATTGGCGTATTGGCAGACAAATGGCTTCTTGTTTCTTATAATTTCTCTCAGATGCCATTGACAGAGGAAGACTTTTATTAAAAACCCTAACTATCCTACAGCTATGGTTCATTAAAACTGTTTAACATACATAAATATTCAACTCACTCAAAATTACGGCCAGTGGTGGCTGGATAAAGCAAAGACAACTTCAGCTTCTTGTCTGGTCCAATGATAAACACCTACAGTATTTTGAGGGATAATTTTAAAAATTTATATTGATTTCTATAAATTGAATAAACCCTAAGTGCTAGTAACACCCTATAAATTAATTCCTTGCCTGTTGGCAGTTATTTGGTGTACAAGAACAACAGATTCTAACTCCACTATAGCCAGGAAATTTAATTATTGACTGTTTTAATTCATCAAAAACATTTTGTTTTGTACAGTAAAAACCTCCGACCAAGAACCTGGTTTTTAAGAACTTACTAGAGTAAAATTTGCCAGTTAGGTCCCCTCTACACAAGAACCTGTTCAGCCTAAAATTTGAAACAACTTCTTATTTTCTAAAATCTGTTTGAAAATTCTGCACACTTGGGCACATATTATAAGCCAACATTGTTCAAAGAATCAACAGTTTGGGGTCAGGAATTTTCCAGCTACATCTAAAAATCTCCAGATGAGATCATGTGGTGTTGCCATTAAAATGAAACCTTTTTGGCAGAACGTTTGCAAAATACTTTTCAATTTCTCAGGATTCTATGAAAATTCAAAAAGAATTTGAATTTGAATTTGAATTTGAATTTTTTGGGATTCTTTGGCTATTATTTTAATAATTAAGGCAAGAAAGTGTTAAACAACACTATATTGGGGACTTTCTGACTGATGCTCAGTTGAGAGAGGCATATATAAAGCTGACCCATTTAAGAATTTGAAGTTAATTTCTCCTCAGAAGGAAAGCAAATTATATGAGAAAGATGACCACGTTTATTAATGAGCCAATGACAATCGTGTTACATAAACTCTTGTGCAAACCGTGAATAAAGGACTCAGCCGCCCGCAAATAAAAGATCATTGATGAAAACAATAATTTTTGCTTTGAAACACCGATTAACAGTAAAATAACTGATAGCTTGTTCAACCAGACAGCTGTTAGTCTTAAATACCACACCAATCCCCCAGAAAAAGACCTTGAGAGGCCATCCCAACTCCTCAAAAATGGCTTCCTTTTGGAACCCCCCTCCCCTCTGAATTTTTGTTGCCCTCTGTGGAAGGGGGGGGGGGTGTATGGATATTTTCTCAAACTACACATCGTCAAAAACCCCATTACCTATTCAGGATTTTACATTCAAATCAGCATGAAAGGAATCATTTAGAAACAACTTTTCTTATGCTATGAGATCAAACTCACAGAAAAAATTATGTCCAACTTACTGCACGAGCAGTCAGAGGCAAGCCTTGAGCATCTTTTTCATCAGGATCAATCATGCCAAGTAAGACGGCCAGCTCTCGCTTTTCATCAGCAATGATTGGATAAGGAAATTCACTCTCACCACACTTGCTGTAGTCCACAATATCCTTAATCCAACCTTGATGAGATTCAACACCATCGCACGACAGGGCAATGAGTTTTACACCTCTCTTTTCAAAATCTGGAGCCAGATTTGCTACACGCCCCAGCTCAGTGGTGCATACCGGAGTGTAGTCAGCAGGGTGAGAGAAGAGGATTGCCCAACTGACAAAATAAATCAATCAATAACTTGTAGAATTACACAACATAAATGGTTTTGAAACCAAAAACCTATCCTGCATAGCAGGCGTCAATAAGGGAAGGGGATTGGGAGGAAGGGGAAAAGGAAGGGGGATTGGGAAGAGAGGGTAAGGGACACCTGCTATAAGAACCCCCTTTTGTTCATTTCTGCAGATGCTGGCATCTGCAAATTCCTGATTGGCTAAGCCATAAAGAGCATAACTTATAGACGCACATTAGTAAAAAACAACCATGATGCAGCATCAAAGGAAATGTGTTACATTGACAGTCTCTGTTGGCATAAGCTTTGGAAGATTAAAACTACTCCAACCATGTAGGAACGTCACGTTGAAACCCAAACTAGAACCAACTATAGGCAGCAGATGCTCAGGAGGTTTTGTGTGAGTGGATTTGCCAAACACCAGGCGGTGATTTGAGGCGATTCTTGTCATCTGTGACGCCGATATTCACAGGCAAGACAACGGCTACAATTATTGTTGGAAGAATTTTAGAAGCTGGACACTAAACTTTTCTGCAAATCACATATACCACCTTGAATGAACTTCGAAATGGTTTGTAAAGAAAGAACTGAAGCTTCAGTAACAATTATCCGTTGAGCTTTTTGATAAATGTATAGAATTCTCCTTTCATAAATTATTCGCGTTTCAGACTGGCAACCGTTCTGTACTTTTTGAACATCGAGTTTGATGAGGCAAGACCAAAGGTTTTTTTTGTATTAACTCAAAACTGATCATCGTTTGTTGCGTTTACTGAGCAAGAGCAGTAAGAATGTTTTACTTTGCACGATTATGATAACATTTGAAAAAATTGTCTCGACTTGACAATTTCCAGTAAACAAAGTAATTAAGTTTGGGCCATGTGGAGAAGCGGCCCCTACTTTAATTGTGATTGGTCATGTATTGACAGTTGATGTTATCCTATTAGTTAGGAAACTGGTAGGTAGAATATAAAAACACCGGCTCTTATAGCAGGCGCTCCCTTCCCTTTTCCCCTTTCTCACCCCCCTCCCCTTTCCCTTTTTGCACCTGCCAAGCAGGCTACCAAAAACCTTCAGCTAGTTTCCTAGAACACACCCCGGGTATCAGTGGTTTTTTCCTGCATGTGGCAATTTGATGGCAGTGGCGATATATTGTCACCCAATCACAGCACTTGATACATACAACATCCCCCAGCAGTATATCAACAAAACATCCAGACTCTGGGTGTTTTTTTAATTGGCTCAGTACTATCGAAGAGACTTTTTGAACTGGTCAATGTAAAGACTTGACCATAACCGCAAACCCTGCATGAATAGTCTCTGGAACCGAGGGAATCAAGAACAACACATTATTGAAATGTCTATGCATGAGATTTTCAACTGAATGAGTTGTGTAAATGGCAAGCAACACAGGTTTCATACTAAACTTATATATAATTGTATCCAGTTACAGAACTTATGATCACTTACAGGTGTGGCTTCTAACCAAACTGGTATTATTTCCTGCAGATTCGTCCGATCTAACACTACATAAGGATCCATAAGTATATATGTCATAATGACTTCTTGTTTAAACAGAGTTCTAAGCAACAAGATTATCAAAATCGCAACAGACCTCATCACTCCATTTTCAACGTTAACTCATTTACACGTAATTGCATATCAACTCGTGATTACCTACTACGTACTCACATGCGTGTTCAAGAGTGTCCAAGGGTGGTCTTATCTAAACAAATATATCTTTCTAGGACTAACAGTAATATTCCTTTTTAAATGTACGTCACCAGTGTTATGTCCAGAGATGGTTTACGTCTGCGACGTGATATAAGCTTACGTGTTAAATAGCCGATACATGCTTATTGCAAAATCCTTGTCCCTCGATCCAGCAGTAACAAGCTTGAACTATGCCCTGTTCAAAAAACTGTACTGTGCAGTGCGCGATTTTAAATTTTTTTACAGTTAATCGTTTGATACTGTAAATCATAGAGCTTGATAAACCTCAAGGTTTTGCTGACCTCATGGCCATCCTGAAAAGTGAATTTTAATAGCTTGCGTATAAGCTAGACTGTTTAAGCTTATATAGACAATTAATAGAGATGAAGATGTACTACTCACTTTCCTCGGATGTAATCGTGGAATTTGATTTTGCCTTGGCTTGTATCGGCTTCAAAATCGGGAAATTCGTCTCCAAGATTCACCATTTCGTGTCAAAAAGTAGACCTTCTCACCACTTGCTCTTCCGCGCGTCAAGGAGCAACGAAGTGCTTGATCAGTCAATGAAGGAGTGCTACTTTTTTCGGACTTCGAAGATCTGATTGGCCAAAGGGAATCACGCTCGTTGCATTAGCAGATTTGCCGGAGAGAAAACTGGTAACGAAAATGTGATCAGCATGCACGCGATGCACGCACGGCTGCTGTCAAGGAACCACGTAGTATGTACTTGCCTGAGCATCTTAGCGTCCATGTGTTTTAACGCGGTAAGAGAGAGTAATCATGGAGAGCAAGGGAGTAATCCAAAGAAGTAAAGAGTCGTTACTATTGATTCTTATACAAGTAAATTTAGGTACATGAGTACAGGGATATTCTCCGTAACTGGGTAACGCGATACAGATGTCACGAAAACAAGAGAGCAAATGAATGTATTTATGTTTCAAAATTATGATCCAATATTTTAAAAAAATCCAATTGTCATTTTGCTCTCTATAAACGAGAAAGGATTTTCTTTTTAAGGTAAATCGACACAGTTTTTTCTCTTTAAGTTTGTGTAGCCTGCGAGAAGGATCACTTATGCGAATAGACCTTGCCACGGTTTTCGACGCCATCTTGACGAGTAGGCAAACGCGTGACAAATTACAGTGTTTGTATGAGAATCTATCGTCGAATAATTTCCGTAAAACGGCTGTTTTGAAAAAAAAAAACGTTTTGTAAACTAAAGCTTCACTCTTCAGGATTCTACTGAAAAAATCTGAGGGCGTTACATAGGCTAGAAGACCTAGAACCTTTTTAAAAATTTTCTATACATTTGTCTGTAAAAATTTCCCGGGAAAAATTGCGGACAAATATATGGAAATGTAAAGCAAGCTTCTGGAGAATTTTAAGCACAGTAACGGCCCCCAAAATTTGTTAGTAAAATCCTTTGCTGTGTAGCTTTAGTTTACAGTTCATAATATTTTTTTCAGAACAGCCGTTTTACGGAAATCATTCGACATTAGATTCTCATACAAACACTAATTTCTCACTCGTTTGCCTACTCGTCAAGATGGCGTCGAAAACCGTGACAAGGTCTATTTGGGGAAATTTTGGCCGCGGAGCGCACGGTAAAGTTTGTGCCAAATTGTGCGTTTATAGGAAAGCACAAACCACAGGCACACCCAACGACTGTTTTCTGTAAAACATCTGTTCGGAGAAGCAAATATTGCTTAGAATTTTCTATTACTTGAGGACAGCTACAAATTTCTAGATGACCGTTCCAAACATGTACAATTTTCGAAGCATATCGTAAAAATTCCCTACGATTTTCTGAGACTTAATTTTCACATTTTACTTCCCAAGTTGGGCTATTTTTTATAGAAAAAAAGGGAACCTAAAATTTTCGGATTCAAAAATGTGATGGCGCTAAGAATCAGAAAATATCTCACTTTCGTTATACGTCAAATTTCACCTAAAATTTTTGGAAAAATAACTCTCAAACCCTGGTAATTTCGAAAAGACGCAAGTTCCCCTAGGATGACCGAACAGATACAAATTTTATAGCTCCGCCTAGAATGCATTTCCAGATAGCTTTAAGTACTCTGGATAGCCTTAAAAGTGTTTTCAATGTATTTAGGACGAAACCATCGTTGAGTGCCCCTGAAACCAGGCGCTCTCTTTATGAAACAAATGGAAATCCACATTGTCCGACGAGCCAAGTAGATTGGAATGCTATAATGCCTAAAAAAGGGATGGTTCGGAATGTCGTATGGCAGGACCGCGTCACTAACCAAACATCATGAATACCAGTGTTCTTTAATTTTATTTGAAATATTTCACACTGTTTTAACTACTGCAGATACCCTTACTAATATCAATAGAAACATAAGAACTTTCCTGTGTTGAATGGATTTTTCCTATAAACAAATTTACAGCCACAGCTATTAAAAATGTAAAAATAGAGAAATATTTTGCTTCACGTCAACGCGTGAATATTATTTTTTATTTTTCTGTTAAGAAAATAGACCTTTCAAATTTTAAAATTCCCTCATAGGAGGGGAATCAAGCCATCTTGCTTTGCTTTTTGAATTAATATACAATTTATTGATATTTACAAGAAATATTATTTCTTCTATCCACAATAAAATTGCGCGGCTTCTTTAAACTGTCGAAAGCGAAATGAGCCAGTCATAGCAAATTAGAACTTACGATTTTTTACACAAATTCTTACAAATAAGTTTACCATTCTTAGAGTTGTGTGTGTTGATAGGGACTAGCTATTTGGTCATAGAATTGGTTGAAATGTTAGAAAGGTAGAACAAAGCTCAAGGCCGTAGGAGTAGGGGAAACGAAGACCTTTTTTCCTTTATTTTATTTTTATTCCTTCTATTTCTTCACTCGCAACCCTAAAGCAGAGCCGCATGGGTAGAAATATAAGCGAGTTTTAGCATCGACTACAGCGACAGCAGCGAGAACATCACCTTAAAACTGAATTCGCTTTTCTTACACTTTGCCACGTTTATTCCAGTTCGCTGAAAATGTCAAATGTAGGCGAATATGCCGGGAGTTGATTTCTTGGGGACCGCCTTTAAGTAAAATTCGTCGTCCCTTGTTAACGTCCTCCATGAAACTTCAGGTCGTAGTCGCGTGCAGCGACGGCAAAGAAATGCACAAAAAAGCGTGACGCACGTGCAAAGAAATGACAAAAAAGCGTGACGCACGTGCAAAGATGTTGTTTTGCTTCATAAATAGGCTTTTGTACATTATGCTTTTGCTTCCCCACTAAAATGCTCCACCTTAATGCTCCATTTTTCCCACTAAAATGCTCGGTCTCCCCAAAAAAGTCACCAAAATGCTCGGATAATGCTCATTATACAAACGGTTTTTTAAATTAATTTCAAAGTTTACACTTGCAAAAACGTGCAAGTGTTGCAAGTAACAACGACAACGTGTACAAGTTCATAAATACAGCCAAAAAAAACCAGCTGTATTAGGGGTTTTTGTGAATTTTGAGTTTTAGTCTTCATTTTCTTTAAAAACGCAGGAGCTCGTGGGGCTTGGGCTCCTGAAAAAAATAAATTTCTATTTTATTTTCTCGGAAAAATTAATTTTTCGGGGAAAATGCCACTAAAATGCTCGAATAATGCGCAATGCTTTTGCCTCACTAAAATGCTCGAAAAAATGCTAGCATAATGTACAAAAGCCTATTCATAAACCTATTGCTTTCTTGACGTTCTCGCTGCCGTCGTCTTAGTCGTTCATAAAGCTCCCTAGTCCGCCACGCACAAAGCTTAAGGCTACGCCCCGTTCATACGTTTCCGGATACTTTTTAATGCCCATCTTTTTCTTTCCGGATTCAAAAATTTTCACGTCCACACTTATTGCTGGTAAGCATGTGACGTCACGGTGGCCATGTTGATGGACAAGAACAAAAGCATCTCTCCCCTGGGGACTAAACTCTATTTTCATGTAAATTCTTCGATAAAAAATTCTATTATTTTGACCCCCAACATCGCCACCTTGTCACGTGATTGCAAACCAAGAATCCGGATTCACTCTAGTACCCAGGACTCCTCTGGGAATATTGGCAACAGAGCATGCGTCGAGGTTGCCATCTTGAGCACCGTATTCACGGTAAAGCACTGGGCTCGATCTTGTTATGTCACCGGATTAAAAAATATCCTGATTTAGCGTCCACACGATTCCGGATTCAAAGCGTATTCAAAAATTTCCACTCTGGAGAGCGGATTAAAAAAGTTGCGGATTCGTATGCCGGATTCACCCGATAGGAGCGGACGGAAGCCGTTTCCGAGAAAAAACCATGGGGATTCAAAAATATCCAGATACATGTGGACGGCGTTTAAGTTAAAACGTCCAGCTTAATTGGTCACATCCCAGAACAAGTATAAAATGAGGCGTCGTCCTTGAGCCACGGCCGATAGAATAAACTCTTTCGCTTGTACAACAGTCATTAAGAAACCTATTATATTAATTAAGCTTGCGAATGCAATTCTTAGCACGTGATAAGCGGGGCAAAAGTATGTGTTTCACATTGTCAAAGAGACCAGTTTAAGTGAAGTTTCAGCAGCGACATTAGTGTACCAAATCTTTTCAGAGTTGTGTACATAGAGAAATATCCCCTAGACCAAGTGCACGGTCCAAAATCTGGCTTCCATTTAAGGAGGTATACTCAGGGTCCGTACAGAGTTTTGGATCCAAAATTCAAGACTTTTTCCAGACCTTTATCCAACGCACTAATTTCTTTCCCAGCCTCAAAGTTATCAAATATGATCAATAAAAACCTTTTAAAAAAGTAGGAACAAAGCTTTATTCATAATGCACGGCAAAAGTACGAGGCCGAGATTGAATAAGATTTGACCAAAACAAAAACAAAAACAAAATCACTTGTAAAACAAGTGTCGTAGCTTTGAAAAACCCTCAAGACTTTGTACCATTTTTCCGAACTTTATCACGATTTTCCTGGCTTTTTCCAAGTCTGGAAAATTGCTGGGCAAATTTCAAGACTTTTTCAGGAATTCAAGACTCTGTACGAACCCTGTTAAAACTGAGGCCCCATTTATAAGGAGAGAACTTGCCACGGGGAGAAGGGTCACTCGCTTGCCTGAAAAACCCTGGACGAGCCAAATTTTCCTACATTTCCTTACAAAACTTGGCCAACCATTTACATGAGAAACTAAAAGATGGCTCGTCTAGAAGGGTGACCCACCTAGCCGGGTCACTGCCCTTCATCGATGGTAGCGTCACCCTCCGAGCTGAGCACTTTTTTCCATAATGACATAAACACTTTGGCTCGCCCAGTTGCGTCGAATCGGGCAGGGCGAGACAATCACAGCATTTGCGTGCGCTGTTGCCAGCTCTTGGCTCGGGCAAAGGGGTCAGCTTGTTTCTCATTTAGCACTCGCTTACGCTGACTTGGCTGGGAGAACATTGGCGGATCCAGGGGAGGGGGGCCCGGGGGGGCCCTGCCCTCTCGTATTTTTAGACCAAAGTAAGGCCCGAAGGGTCGAAAAAATAATTTGGAGACCCCCCCCCCCCCCCCCTTATCACAGGGTCTGTATGACCGCCCCAACCCCCTCCATATCTCAAGGTCTAGATCCGCCACTGGAGAATGACCCTCTTCCACGGAACAACTTATCTCCATGCATATGGGGTCTGAATGAAGTTCCTGTACTGCTGAAAGACAGGATCCAGGAATTCATTGTTACTCAATCTGAGGCACAGCCCTTTAATGTACCTTGAGAGCTTCCATTCAAGGCATCTGCGATGATTTGACGGCACTTTCCTGAAAAAAAAAAGGGACAGAAAGAGTTCATAGTAGTATGTGTATCTAACTTTAAAAGCCACCTTGCACATTTTAGGACTGTGCTACCTAGATACTCTGGATACACTGACACAAGTGACCGTAAAAATTTGAAACCCGATTTCTTATAGATTGGCTTTCCATCCACGCGTATCCTTATGTGCCCACTGGCGCAACGAGAAATGATGATTATGTACTCCGTCAACAACAGTCACCGAAAAACGAAACTTGACAGCAACTTTGCCTTCTTTCAGACCTACGGCAAATCTAAAGTAATGTTCTTTCAAAGCTTAAATTTTCGAGCTTGTTACTGACAAGGCTAAGACTAAATCAGCAGAGCTAACTTTACCGCCGGTCTCGAAAATCGAAGCCTTAATTGTAAGAACGATTCAAAGCCAAAGATTGAAAAAAGTATTACTTTTCAAACAGAAAAGGGCCAGGTGTGGCCAAGCAAAAACGATTCCAAAACGACATGCATGGACGCAATTGTTTTTGGAAAACGGGAAAAATATTTCCGCTTTCAAATAAAGTCCTCGGCCGAAGGCCCAACTGATACCAGAAACTACGCATGAAAAGCCTCTGGCCCCTAGAGTAATACGTGGGAGAGGGCCTAAAAAATAATATAGAGTCTACTGCAAGAAGATCGTGCTTGTGTTTTATTTTGAGTCTTGAATCAGTTTTCCTTTTCCTACTTTGTCACTAGTGACAACAAGATGCTGGGCAAATAACGCATGAAAGAGTAGAAACCAATAACACACCTTACATGGATGTCGCTCTACTTTTTCTTGAGTTTGAACAGCAGGGAATCCACATTTGAATTCATGGCGTAGTAAACATTCGCGTTGTCCGGAATGACGAGCTCCACTGCAACACAGACAAACCGCTGACTGGTTAGCTCAATAGACCATTGTACAGTTGTGGGTTTGGTATCCTAGCCTTTGAGTGAAAGTGAGGCTGAGGTTGACCTTGTTTTGATACAAACCTCCTTCCTTTTCTTGTGGAAATTATGCTTTAAAAATACTATTTGGCATAAGAACAACGTGATTTACATATGAAAGCAGGAAGGGTTGTATCAAAACAAGGTCAACTACAACCGCGTTTCCACCACTAGACCTCTGTGTGGTAGGCCCGGTGTTACAGTGATATGTGCATCCCCACGTTTTGGGCATCCCCATTCCCAAACCCTAGTGATATGGGCATCCCCTTCTCATATAATCTTAGCGGCCGGACCAACACTCCGGGTTCTAAACCTAACTAAGTACAATGTGCTGCCTTTTTTATGTCTGCAAATGGTGAGACATTATATCCTTCTCGAGTAAGGGTTGATTTCCAGTGTCGCGTAATTCTTACGTACGTACGTGCGTTAAATTTACGTTCGCAAATAAAATAGAGGCAATGCAAGAAAAGTCGCTCGTAGGCGTAAAAGTTGAACCTCGCTCAACTTCTCGTTTAACCTCAGTACTTTTTATCTTGCCTCTATTTTATTTACGTGATTAAAATTTACGTGCATTAACCTGCGTAACCAAAAACGCGTCAGTGGAAAACAACCTTTACGAAGAAAAACCGAAGGCTTTGTCTCACAGGAGTTCTCTGATCGACCACTTTTGCGGAGAGGGACACTGACAATGGGTGACCACCCCAAGTGGCAGCTATCTTTCCGGGGTAGGGAGGAAAGGGTGTCCGTCTAGAAAAGCTGATAAACAAAGTTGAAGTAAATGCAAAGAACTCGCAGGAGATGGACTACTCAAAAAATAATCATCGTCATAAAGTTACTAAAGAGGAAAAGAACAAACGTTAATGACGACTTACTTCCATCCCTTAGAATCTGTACAAGAATGTAATCGCCAGGGTCTCCCTCCATTTCTCGTTTTTCTAGACACGTTCGAATGACAGATGGAGTTCTTTCATCATCTGACAGCTGTAAATCACAGAAACATCAAATAAACCAGGAAGTAAACGGTAGCTAATGTACATGTGGCTATTAGCCACATCTCAAGACTGCATTGATGTACCGAACCAAATTACGGTCAAATAAAAGTATAAAAGTCAGCACCATTGACCCACGTTCGTGAACTGAAATGGTTTCCATTGAAGAAAATCTGTTTTTCTCTTTTTTTCGACTCTTTCACTTATTACAAACGTAAAAATGAATAACGCAAAATATACCATCTAAACAGAAATAAAGTCAAGCGTAAAAAACTTAGCTACTCGTATGGCTTTTTCCCTTGGAAAATGGGAGGGATGTTTTTAGGCTTCCCGTTGGTGGAGACGAGCAAAAAAAGCGAGCCCTCCCTCTCCAGTTTTCGCCCGTTTTTTCCCTCCTTCGCTTTTCTTTTGGCTTGTTCCCAATTGCTGAAGCTCGAGCTCCTGAAACGGGCTAAGATTCAAGTGGCCTGGCCTTCACACGCGCGCGCACAAACGTAATCGAAATTTCCTACTTACCCAGATGCCTCGGTAGATGACACCACTTGAACTCTTGTCTTCCATTCCTTCTATACTGACGCGAATAATACATCCCGCGTGTGCCGCTCTATTGATTGGACTTTCTGGAACATGCAGTATTCTGATGGGTGGAGAGTTCGGCGGCAGCGGTAAAGACCGCCGTGAAAAACCTATTTTGTAAGAGCGAGGTGAAGAGGAGGATGGTGTTGTGGGCAGAAAGCGCCCACGAGGGAGGGAGAATGAGGTGGGTTTCAGAGCAGAGGAAGGTGTGTCTGAGCACGATGACACGCCAGAGGACGTTGAGGATGACGATGAGCCAGAATTCTGTAAATTGATCGATAATTAAAATTAACCAAAGCCCATATACCTGCAGTTACACAACATTGCACACAAATGCAACAAATTCGCATTCTGACTATCTCTAACTGTAACCCAGCGGATAATTTTCCTACATGTGTCGTACCTACACGACAAGGGCGACGCCAATGAAAAGTTCACGGAAGAGCTGACTTTGTGCCCTTAATTCAACCAATTCCGCGATTACTCCCAGCTGTTTTTTAAAATGTTGAGAAATGAAGTTGGAGCTAACGAGAAAGGGCCGCCTTCCACTTAATAGAGTTCAGATAGATACAAAAAAAATATCACCTAGCCGTTCACGTTCTCAAGAGACCCATCTAGGTCATTTCACGTCGTAGTTGCGAAGGGGACGTAAAAGAAGTTTAAAGAAAAGCGTGATGTACACGCAAAGTTGCTTTCTTTAAACCTATTGTTTCTTTTTTCACATTCACGTTTCCGTCGCCGTGGTACTAGTAGGGAGCTTTAGCAACGACGACGGCGACGGCAACAAGGACGTCAAAAAAGAGATAGGTTTGTTAATCAAAGCAACAACTTTGCACGTGCATCACGCTTTTTTTGCTGCACGACTTAAACGTGAAAATGCCTAATTTTACGTTTTATGGAGGACGTAAACAAGCGACAACGAATTTTTCTTTCTCTTTCTAAAATTGAGGGCGGTCCCTAAGAAATCAACTCTAAAGAAAATCCGCATGCATTTGACATTCTCATCGAATTGGAATAAACGCAACAAGGTTTGAAAAAAGGCCAATTCATTTTAAAAGTGACGTTTTTGTTGCCGTCGCCGTCGTCAAGGCTAAAGCTCTCTAGTAGACAACAGGACGGCGGAAAGAAAAAAATGGTGTAAGTACTGATATGACAAATATGACAGGGTTATTAAGGCCGATACACACGAGGGATTTTTGCTCCCGGAGCATGCTCCAAGGGCACGCTCCGGGAGCAAAGCTCCTCCGTGTGTACCAACGATTTCATGGGTATACTTCATCCTCGGGAGCAGAATTTCCACCCCGCGGAATGCTCCACGATATTTAACCGGTTAAATATTTGGGAGCAAGCTCCCGGGGGCAAATTGAGCGAACTTGAAAACGCTCCCTCGCGTGTAATGGCCTTTACTAGCGTGTTTCGCCGCGATCTTCAGTAAACTTGCTTACATTTCTTTGGTGACGACGAGCAATGACGGGTGAATTTTCGTTTGATTTGCACTGTTTTTCCCCAGGCGGTGGAGCGAGAGTTTGCGCCGATAACTGTGTCATTAGGTTCAACTTACTGATGTCGGGTTCACTCAACATTCGTCTGGTAAAAAAGAAAAACAAAAAAGAAACTTTTACAATAGTTGCAAGGTAGCTACGATCGTGAATTCCTTTCAGAGACCACTTTCCTGAGGCTCAAGATTTGTAAAAGCAGCTAAAAATAAGTTATTTAGAGAGGATGACACTCTAACTTTTGAGTCTTTCGATGAGATCTAGCCTGAATTTCATCCGATTACTTCGAGTCGTTATTACTCCCTCAGTAACGTCTGAACCAACCGGCCGTTAATGCCGTCCAGTGACGTCACTACCCCTTGACCTTTGCTTTAATTCATGCAAAAAGTAAAACACGATTTTCAAGTGGCAAACGGAGAAATATCGTTTGGAAATGTCTGTATGATACAGAACTGCTTTATTTTATTCCATCGTAATTCACGTTTAACGTTACAACTATCTGCACGCAGTACAACTCTGAACCGGTTGTACTGAATTCTATGTGCAAACTCGGTCGCAATCACGCAATGAAACTGAACACACACACGGAACACTTAGTTCAAAAACACAATGATTTTCTTCAACTGAAAAGAAACTATTTGGTCCTTAACGAAGAAAAGAAACAAGGAAACAAGACGGAAAAGCTAACAGAATCATTACACTTGACGGTGAAAATAGCAAGAAGGTCGAATTATAACATCGATCTCAGAAAACTTCGGGTAAACAAAATCAACAGCCGCCCAAACCACAAAGCGGCTCTAAATGAAAAACCTACGGACTCTACGCGATGATTCTTCATTCGCAGTTTAATTTGGCAATTCAGTTTCGAAGACAAGGGCAATTTTGCTGTTTAAGATAAAGATTAAGCTTATCAAAATGTTTGAACTACACGAAAGAATGCCAGAGAAGCGATACGCTGAATATCAAGCGACAATCCCGCTAAATTTTTAATAATTATACATGATTATGCGAATGTTTAGACAATCACTACCCTGTTTTCGGGTAGTGAGTGACGTCACTGGACGGCATTAACGGTAGGTCGATTCAGACGTTACTGAGGGAGTAATAACGGCTCGAAGTAATCGGATGAAATTCAGGCTAGATAAGATCACAGTGGAAGATAATTCTATAGTATAACCATTCACATGAAACCTCTTCCGAGGCAGTACTTTTCACATGGTATGCTTTTCATTTAGTATGCAGTTCTAACTTTTGAGTCTGTGGATGAAATCCTATGGAGTAACGATCCAAATGACACCTCTTCGGCAGTACCTTCCAATACCACTGGCCTTTAAACCGGCGACATGCGAATTGGAGCTTGTCTTGAATATTGATATAATAAATTAGGACTCGAACACTACAGACCTTATTTTGGTAGACTTCTTTTTCGTAAATTTAAGTTCCACTTTTTCAACCTTACAAGACAACTTGTAGCTGCGAAAAGAAAAAAAGCAAAGAAAAATCAGTGATATCCATTCTTCAACCTACAAATGCAAACGACCTTCTTCGCTGGTTACTTTTGGTACAGTAACAACCTGTCTACGACAAAGCTAAAACAGTTTGCGCGGTTTTCATTTAGCTAGTAATTTAAAAAAAGCTCCATTTCTGCGAACAGGTTCTGCTCGACAAGGAAAAGGATTCAAGGAAAACTTGACATAAAAATGAGGCGTAAGATTTTAGCTGGTGTAACTGGCGGTTTCGCTGGCACCTTTGTCCACGAAAATTTCAAAATTTTAGGAATACGAACTCCGGAATGACTTATTTGTCCCTAGAAATTTTGCTATTGCACGCCCTTATTCCAGTTACAATCTCACCAAAAAGTGGACTGTCCAGATTTTCAGATTATGAAGAGTGGCGCGAAATGGAGAACACCATCCCCACTACCTTACACTCGGAACAGGCCGGCCAAAAAGCAGCGGTAGCAGCACCCAAAACGTTGTTCACTCGTCGAGTACTACACTAGCTTTCATTCTGGTGCCAAAAAAGGCAGTTTTATTGCTCTAACTTCCCACTCCTCCCTACTACTTCTCAGCTTTGTTGCTACATAGGAAAGCACGAAAAGGCTAAGGGCCTTGACTATATTTCAAAGGGAGGGAACGTGGGTAGTGCAGCAAGATCTTCATTCAAATTCTCCAAGTAAAGTTGGACTATTGGAGTAAATCACACATATAATATTCAAGCATGGTTCGGAAGATCACTTATTAAAATGTCCTGCACGAGTTGACAGGAAAAGTTTTCTATCAAAACTGATTATGTCAGAAGTGGGACCATAGACGGGGTTCCACACCGGCGATAACGGGCTTCTGGGCTATGAATGGGTTAATGGCGAAAAGATTTGTTTTGCAGTTTGCAGTATTTCCGCGACTACCCTGCAAGCAGGCTCGGGCCCCAAGCCCGCAAAAATTTTCCCTGGCGGCTGCGCGGCGAGAAGAATAGGGCGAGGAAAATCCTGAACACCAATTTGAGATCGACAAAGTCGACCGACTCATTAATTTTTATTACCTTTCAGATTCCGAAAATGTTTTGATATTATCAAACCAATGTCGAAATGCTTCATCGGGGACAATGTCGTAATTTTTCGCAGCTTCTTGAAGCAGCTTTATTTGCGCAATCATTTCAAACTCCTGAAAAATAAAGTAGTAGTAGAAGACAAATAAAACAAAAATCTAACATCATGTAAAATCAGATTTATTGAAAGCACTTTGCTGTAAATAAAATGTGGCTAAACACTATACTAAATGGAAGTGGATTACCACATATGAGATGGGTATATCAAAATATGGTCTGTTTAATACTGAAAAGGAGTGAGAGCATTTAGTGATAAGGAAGTTAAAGCAGCAACCACGACAGCAAATGCAGAGATAACGGCATAAAGCAGGATTGATATCACAAACAATACCGTAAAATTCCGAAAATAAGCCCCGGGGCTTATATTTTTCAAAGGCCCTTTTTGAGGGGCTTATTTTTGGAGGGCCTTTTATTCGGAGGGGCTTATCCACGGAGGGAAATTTGCGTTTCGAAATCGATTGGGCTAGCCTTACGGTTGGAGGTACATTTACCGTTTTTGCTTTGTTTTTACTTTGTATTTGAGGGCAATTTTCCAAGTACAAGCCCCCGGGGGCTTATATTCGGAGGGGCGATTTAACGGAGGGTTTTTTGCGTTACCAGTTTGGGGGGCTTATTTTCGGAATTGTACGGTACCTTGGCATAGGGCTGTCATTAAGAAGCCGGGGCCGGGGTTTTTCCCCGAGCTACTAAGAATGTGGCCCCCGGCTACTTTCATACGAAAATAGAAGAAAAATAGAACCAAAAGAAATCCTTAGCTGTTTGATTCCCCGCCTACTTGTTGCATTCACCCGGCAACTTGAAATCTCAGAGACATCCCTGACTTGGCAACTTCATTTTGCATTTTGATAGATTTCGTAGCCGCTACTCTCCAAACGAGCACGCTCAAATGACCCGGTTCAGGATTTTACCGAGGAAATGAAGGGAGTCAATTTTCCTTTCTCTGTGTTATTTTGAAAACTCCACGTTCAAATTAGCACGCAGAACATTTTAGTCGCATAGCGCAAACTACTATAAACAAAGTGAAACAATTTCAAACTGGTTTACACAAGCGGATGAGTTGTCTTTTCAAACATACCTTTCTTCTTTTATCAAAATTGATCAATCCATCCTGCAATGGAATAAGGAAAAATACATTTTATCCACTGCTATCACAGCGAAAACAGCCAGGAGAAAATTAAGCCAAGGATGTGCTCCAACAGCTCCCAAAATTTATATGCACACTGTACTTGGCATGATAGGCTTCGCAGGTTCATACCTTTTGGGCTTCATACAATTTTACTCAGAAGGGGTGAAGTTGAAAGTCCTAGTAACCCAATTTCAGGCCCGAAACCCAAAATCAAATATCAAATCAAATTCTAAAGAATTAAATACCACATTGTAAGCTAGCAAGCACTACATTGCAATAAAAAATATTACACAAGTTCACACTACCACACTCCTCCCAACTCCCGCTAATCATTATTAGGGAGTTTTAGGCAAAGGTATTTTTGACCGATGGACAGCAACCATAAGTGGACTTTGTGTGTTCTTGGGCAGTGGTTTGCCGAAATTTTCGGGCAAATCGTCGCTACAACAGTAACTAGACACCAGCGATACTAATCTGGCAATATCAAGAAAGAGAAGGAAGGATCACTTCCGATTGTCATCTGTTGCACCAGAGAACCTTTGCCTAAGCTCCCTTTTAGACTACGAGTAGTCCCCCATTTTTCCTCAAGGATAGTAGAGCGAGCGAAACGCGAGCGCGCGTGCCGTGTGTCGCCTTTTCTCGCGTGGGGTGATTTTCACGCGCACTAGCGTTTCGCTCGCTCTACTATCCCTGACGAAACATGGGGGACTACTCGTAGTCTAGCTCCCTTTTAACTACAGGAGCGTCCAACGACGGCTTCCTCCTAAATACATTGAACACACTTTTTAGGCTATCCAGGGATATCTAGAAATGCATTCTCAGCGGGGCTATAAAATTTGTGTCTGTTTGGTCATCCGGGGGCAACTTAAGTCTTTTCGAAATTACGAGGGATTCAGTATTATTTTCCCGAAAATCTTAGATGCAATTTCACGTATTACGAAGGAGAGAATTTTTCTGATCAGATTCCTCTTTCCATCACAGTTTTGAATCCGAAAATTTCACGTTTCTTTTTTTCTGTGAAAAATAACCTAATCTGCGGAGTGAAATGTGAAAAATTGAACTTTAGAAAAATCGGACGGAATTTATTAGTTGAGCTTCGAAAATTGAAAATGAATGGAGCTGTCGTCTAGAAATTTGTACCCGTCCTCAAGTAATAGAAAATTCTAGACAATATTTGCTTCTCCGAACAGATATTTTACAGAAAACAGTCGTTGGGTGTCCCTTTTAACGAGTTTACTGTCTCCGTGCCTAGCTTCATCAAGCAACTTGGGTCAGACATGCGTGGGAGGAAAACACCTACGGGGTTTAGTGTAGGATTTACAGTAAACTGTACATTCAGTGGCAATTTGGCACAAAGAGTTCAAAATTGCAACACTTCAGAGCAACACTGATCTAATAGCTGTTTTCTTACCTCAGTCATATCCGGAAGTGCTGTATCTAACATCATAAGATCTGTCAGAAATGTTCCTAAATATGGAACAGTACCTTGAATAATTCCCTTCAAAACAGAACAAAAAAATACATTAGCTTTTTCAACCACAGAGAGAAATAATTTATATATTGTTATTTCATTGCTAAAAAGTAGCACTTTTAATAGTAATCTCAAGCATCACAAAAACGTTAACCAGCTTAGCAGTCATTTCTGTTTCCTTTAAGCCGAGCAGGAAAAGTACAGGAGCCACGCAAGGGCGAGCAAAAAAAATAGGAGGCGGGAGTGAAAGGGGCGTAGCGGAGAAGGAAAGGAAATCCCACCACACCCCCCTTGTGCATTTCTTGCGCTTCTCCCGCATGCCTAAGAGGAAACGAAAATGACTGCTACACAGGGTATAAAAATGTCCATACCATGTCCATAAATTTAGACCTGCGTTTCTTCAGATTTGGCAGCTTTTTTGTTGGTGAAGTTGAATCTGACTGGGCCCACTTAGCAGTACCTTCCTATTGTATAATAAAAGTATTAATATTACAAAGTTTGGGCACAGAAACAACAAGCAATTATACAGCAATCTATTGTATTCAGAATCTTCAACACAAGTTGATATTAGCTTGGTATTATGTACAAGTTTTACTGAGATATCAATTTTTAAAATTATAGAAATTTCATGACACTGTGCTTAAGTACCTAAAGTTACCTTCATAAGAACTTCTCTACTACTTTGCTGATTGCTGTCCTCAGAAAAAAGGCTCGACAACTCACTGTACAATGATTGACATTCCCTGACAAAAAGTTGATAAAGTATTAAAATAATATCAGTAACTGCAGTGGGGAAATTCTTCTGAGGGTCTCCTAGGGCTTAGTGGTTAATAGGATAGTTAGATTAAATCCTGCGAGGAAAAACAAAATTCTATTTTTTGTTTTTTTCAATTAGTTTTTTGTTGTTGCTGTCGCTTTTGTTGTTTTCTTTTGGTTTTTACTTAGTTTTTTAATTAACCTGTGTGGTTTTGATGGGTTCAAAGGTTAATACTCACCCAGCTAGGGCCAAGGACACAGTCTGACTCTTAGCATAGACAAGGCAAGATCTGCACTTGCCAATGTTTAAGGTGCAAGCCCCCCCACCCCAAAATTAAAACTATAGCAACACTATTTTCAGCATTTTTCAAAAGGCATTTCTTTGGAAAATAAACTTTATTCAATTAGAGACTATTTTCCCACTCAAACATTTCCTTTTTTAACACGAGTTGAAATCTGGATGAGGCTGGTGCCTCGTCTTTCCTCTTTCTAGCTGGGGCCCTCTCCAGGGCTTATCCTGATTTCAGTAAAATTAATGACAGTGGCAGGACTCAGTTTGGTCCAGTATAATTGAGAGAAAGGGAGTCAGATGCCTCCTCTGTAACCATAATTACTGCATAAAGTATTCCTACTCCCCTGACACCAGATGAAAGGCTAAGGCCTAACACCCTTTTCATTTATAGCTAACAAGCTGTGGAATAAGCTACCGCTATACATTAGAAACTCTGATAATCTTAAAAATGTTTAAAAAGGCTTTTGCTAAGTTCAATTTAGAATCTTTATAGTTCTTTCTAGTTTTTGTCTTGCATATGTTATTAGTTAATTTTAACCGTATTACTATTCTCTAATTCCATTTTATTCTTTGCTATCATAGCTTGGGACCTTTTTATGAATGTTCATGTCAAATTTTAGCTCTTTATTAAAGCATAGATTATTTACATATGACATTTTTTATGTGATGTTAATTCTTAAGTAGCTAAAGTGTTTTTTTTCTGTTTTACATAGGTTTTTGTAATTTTTTTTCCTACATGTACACATTCGTACGAGTTTTTGCTAACTCTTAAGTGTTTATGTAATACCCACACACAAATTTTCCAGACTGAACTCCATGAATTTTTTCATGAATTGAGAGAATTTGATAAAACCTTAAAAAACATTTCCTTTTGGTGATCATTTTGTAGATTCTCATAACCTCTTCTTTTGACTACATATTGATGTTCTTGAGAGAAAATTGCTGTTGGTCACGAGACGTGGGAATTGGGTCAATACCCAAAACAGTATATAACTGGCCAGACAATATAGAAACAATAATTATTACATGTACCTTGAGACATGAGACCAGGATTTTTTAAGTCTGTGTATTGGAGCTGACTGCAAGCCGGATAAAATAGCTTTAACTGATGAGAAATTCTTTAGATCTCTGCATTCCTATAAGACATAAAAAGACCTTATTGTTAAGCACCATTGTCTGACTTTCAATCTGGACGTTATTTTAGTTCATTAGTAGATTCAAGCATTTGCATGACTAGGTAACATAACACATTTAGTAAAACTTCACAGTATAAAAAAAATTCTCAGTGGCAGATCTAGACCTTCAGGTAAGGGGGGGCATCATCCAGACCCTGAGATGTATGTATGTATGGGGGGGGGGCAGTCTCAAAAAAAATTTTTTTCAGCCCTTTGGGTCTCAGTTTGGTCAAAAAATAAGGGGGGCCCCCTAACCTGGATCCACCACTGATTCTGTGGGTAGACACCTTGTGAGGTCCCAGCAAGAATCATACTTACCCTGCAATAATAAGCGAACACACTCTGGTCCTAATTTTCCTGCTGATGAGAGGTTCTGACAAGTGTAGTTAAGACTGAAATCTTATCTTGCATTGCCCAGTGGTCAGTAGTATGACCATCTGGAGCATGCGCGAACAAGTTTCCTCAATAACTCTTGAATGTATGGTTTGAAACAACGTGTGCCAATGGCAGTTGTTGTTCAATTTTTTTGCTTACTAAGTCTTTAGTCTTTAGTCTTTAGTCCCCAGAGTTGCCTACCCCGCATTTCTCTTTTTCCAGTTTATTCAGGGTGACAAAAACAGGTAGGTAGGAATGTACCTGGAAACCTATTGTGTGCAGTTGGATAATTTTCAGCAACTGCTAGCACTGGCATCCTCTGGAAGCCCTTAGATACCCTAGTGACCTTAAATCCCCAGGGGTGGGAGGGACTTCCATATACGGGTTGTACTGGTATGTCCCACTTAACAAAGTACGATTTTTGCTGCTCTGACTCTGGAACAGGGTATAAAATTAACCCTTTACCTCTGAAAAAGGGGTATCAATTATTTTGCTGAAGTTTGACTCTGGAACAAGCATGATTTTTCCCCATAATCCCTGATATTCTCGATCAAGCTTAAGTGCAAAAAAATGCTTACCCTCGTCTGAGCTAGCCACAAAGGAAGCCACCCAAGATTTAGTCCTTCTTAATAAATTATAATAATGTGAGCCACTTTCATACCATAATGAGTTACATACATTTCCAAGCTACATTAATTAGTGCATCTCACATTTCTTTTACTATAGACATCTCTAATACAAGTTATGCTTATTATCTGGAACAGGATTCCTGTTTTTACTACTGTCTAGTACAGAATCGCAAATTCATCTACTTTTGTCTGTCGCAAATTCATCTAATTTTGTCTGAGGCAGGTCCAAAGACTCACAGAGTTAACATACCTGGGCAACACTAATCCACCAGCAGATATATTTTCCTCTTGTATTAGGCCCACTAGTCTTGCTACTTGAGGATGTAAGGATTGATGAGATGACACGGAGAGATACCGCATTGAACTGGTCAACTGTGGCCTTTACGGTTGGGGCTCTCCCTTCCTTCTTTTTCTTACCCCATACACAACCAAGGCAATGCCAAGCTACTACTTTCTTGAACAGCTTCTGTTTAACAAAAAGTAGTGCCACCATAAAAATAAGTTCTGCAAATATATTGCATGACTGTACAGACAGTTTACTCTTTGAGATTGATTGATCTGAAGATGTTTTTGTAGAATATCCTGTTTGTGTAATTTCACTGCTGAGGCTGTTCTTTGGGCTCAAAATAATTTTTGAACGGTGACAGGACACGATGCCTGGCCAAAGAAATTTTTGCTCAATCAAATCTCGTTTCTGGCCAGTCAAAATATTGGGAAAAAAGTTAACTTATCCTTGTGTAATTTTCTATTTGTGAACGTGATTTTACTTTTACAAGAGGAGATTTACGGGTGAGGATTTCGCTGTTTTTTCAAGATAATTTTGAGAATGCATGCATGACCAATTGTCATGACTAGCGAGTGAAGTTTTTGGCCAGTGAAGCTGCCATTCTGGCTGGACATTGTCCGTTGAACAGCCGTTATTTCAAGCCCTGGTTCTTGTGGCTGTTGTTTAACGATGCATTTTTTTAGTCTTTGTTGTGCTTTTCAATAGAAGGGGTATATTTTTATTTCAGTAAACTGTAATACAGAGTTTTAGAGTCTGTCTTCAGGTTAACTGTGTGGTTACATAAAGACCCCAGAACTCGTTGTTTTTTGAACTGGGACTCATGATTTTTCACAAGATGAGTCCCAGGACTCACCATGACTATCTGTAACAGAATCACTGAACCCTTTTCAATTTCTAAGCCACCGGACAATGGTATGGCATTCACCATTATATCAACAACATACAAAGAAGGCAAAAACTCTGAGTCATTACTGGGAATCAAACTCTGGACAACGGCATGACACTAATACACTCTAATGGCCCGGGTTGACCAATGACATCCTACCCAGATTATATCAAAAATGTTCTGGGGGACATCATTCAACCAATATTTACTTCTCTGCCACTACTGATGGGGTGTATATTGGAAAAGCCATGTGATCCCATGATCTTGTAGCCAAATGAAAAAAACATGATGACGATGATGATGATGATGATGGTGACAACAACCAACTTTTAAGGATTTTCTCTCTTCACAATTACTTGACATCCAAGACCTTACCAATGGTTTAGCTTTCCACCAAGCAAAATGGCTGAAGAAACGGGCATTATGTTCGGCAAAGATTAAACTCTAAACTCCACTGAAGTGATTTTTTTCATGAAAAATGTATTTGAGGAGTATTGCGCTTTAAGACTCAATAATAATCCATGAAAAGTCCTTAAATCTACTGAAGGCAAGTTCAATTCTTACTACCAATTCTTGATCCAAACATACCCAGGGTTGTCAAAAGTAGCCGGCTGCCAGCGAAAATCACCGTCTACTTGGTTAGTATCCGCTGGCTACTCTGCTTCGCATTTCTTTACAGATGATGTTTTTTCAATAAAATATCCCTGGACTGGCCGTTTACTTTGACAACTCAGCCGTCTACTTCAAAGTTTTCTGACAACCCTGCATACACCTCATGATCACTTCCTCACTTAAAGACACTCTTGAGACACTGATCTAATGTCTGTTATATAAAGGGACGATTACGGACAAGTAAAATCTAGCAAGGGCAAGTATATTTTTCGACATAATAATGGTAGCCTCGATGATGACTTTAAAAAAAATACAACTGCACTAATATGGACCCCTGATTTTTCCACACATAAAAAATGGACATTATAAGAGTCAGTAATCAATTAAGCTTAATAGTTGGCTGCTTAATGGAGTTTAAGCTGTATGCGACCCGCTTAACCTGCACACTGTTCGGCCCCCTTCCATTTTTTTTTTTCGCTCCCGCTCTAACTTTCGCACAATAACTCGATTGGAAACACTTGCTATGCAGGCTAACACTTTAGCCACAAAATTTACTTACAGCGTCCATGATTGTTAACTGCTCCGCACAGTGCGAAGGTTCAATAGTCAAAAGGTCTTTAGGATCAGTAGATTCTTCTTGGATGGGACACATGTCAACCTCATCAGTATTGTTAATATTCGATGATACAGGGAGGTGAAAGGTGACAAAATCATAATCTAGCAAAAACAAAATTAACATTTTTCTTGTCAGATGAGCCGTCGTCATCCCATTTAGTAATGTCTCCTAATTCAAGCAGTGCCAAGATCCTTGTTCTGGTCCCCCTATATATGGACTCCACAAATTACTGCAAGTGCGTTTCAAATTTCCTTTCAATCTGATTGGCAAATCGACAATGGCTTCTTTAACAGGCCGATCATAGCACACACTCAAATCCTGGTACGCAGGTGGGGGCCTACAACAAGGATTTCAGCTGTATTTCGCAGACAGACTTAACCAGAGTTTAGTTTTGTCTGTGGTGCAGGCTATTGTCAGATGCCAAAATTTTCCCAGAAAAAGCCCTGGAATTAAGAGCATCTCCTAAACAACTACCTCTCATAAGCGACTGTGAGCACTTTTTGGCCTGACAGTTTTGTAGTCGCCCATTATTTTTATCCTCCTGTAAGCTCTTCAGGGCACTCTGGCGGCCGGGTGGGAAAAGGAAGGAGAGCTTGCAACTATGTCTCCGGAACTTTAATTCCACTTCCAATTCCCATGGCTCCCCATCAACTGAGCTGTCAGATTTCCGCCAATCAGCGCAAAGCAGAAATGAGCGCGAATGTAAACAAACGTTGAAAAACACATGCCAAGGGTAATGACATCATTACTAATATCATCTCCACCAATAAGCATTCCACATTGACTTTTTGGACGCAGACATTCAAATTCCAGAGACGTAGTTGCAAGCTCTCCTTCCTTTTCCCACCCCTCCACCAGACCACCCCCCCACCCCCCTCCCCGAGAGCTTGCTTGCTGGTTACAAACTTGACGCATGGTGACAGATAATTATATGTAACTTAGATATTGTATGCAAAAAAGATGTGTCTGGACCTCTTCTCGGAAGAGACCCCCTGTGGTCTGATTTTCATAAGCATACTTGGGGGGAGGGGTAGGTTTGACTGCTTGTCTTCATGACGACTCCTATTTTCTTTTCTGTCTACAGATTTAAGTCACACAGTGTCTTACCTTCATCTTCATAAGGCGTGATTCTAAACTTGTCCAGTCGATGTTTGATCTTCTTAGTGAGCTCATCTCTATGATTCTCCTTCACCTCTGATGTTACAAAATGGAGCATTCTATTCAGGGATAGGTACTTGGGAGGATCATCAAAATCTGCTGGAAACTGCTCCAACCAAACGGCAAACACTGATACAATACCCCTGACAAAAGACAGAACATGAAATTAATTTGCAATGACTCACCTAGCAGCTAGCAGAGGCATTCTTTCACTTGCTCAATTTTTGCACACTCAAGAAAACAGGGTTGCCAAAAGTAGCCGGCTGCCGGTGAAAATCGCCGCCTACTTGGTTAGTATCGACCGGCTACTCTGCTTAGCATTTCTTTACAGATGGAGTTTTTTACATTAATTATCCCTGGACTGGCCGCTTACTTTGACAACTCAGCCGTCTACTTCAAAACTTTCTGACAACCCTGAAAAAGACTCTGCATAAAGATTTTAGTTGAACTTTCAATGCTTGTTGCTGGAATAATAGTTTTAAACCCAGGCCTAACAGCCATGTGCTTTAAGTACAGCCGTAGACCTCAGTTATGACTGTCAATATTATTATTAATTATTATTATTAATTTTTGATATTATTTATTTCCCTAGTCTGTCTTTCTTTAGTTCCCAGTTAAGCATGAGATCTTTAATTCCTTCCCTTCAAACAATTAAATCACTAAATTATAAAATTTGGCTGCCACAAATTAGTAGCTTTTTGGTCTGCTAAATTTGAATCAAAGTTACCACTAAGACTTGGATACTTCCGGAAAATTTACAGGCACTATCTTACGTGTGGAGAAACAGAGGATGCATAAGGTTCCATTTTCACAGATTCAATTAATTGACATATTATTCTAGGACCTTGTTTGATTACCTGAGAACATCTTCAACGACCTCCTCTTTCTCCCCAGAATCATTGCGAAGGAACAGTCGATATCTACAGATAAAAATTAAAGCAACATGACTGGAATTATGAATAAAATACCCAGAGATTTCATGACAGATGGGACAAAGAGCAGCTGGGGAGGGAGATCAAGGCACTCAAGGGAAGTTTGGACAGGGGTGTGCCACTAAGGCCTTCAACCCTGACCCTGCTTAAGCCAAAAATGGGTCATTCCGCCACCCTTTTTAAAGACAAGAGAGCTAATTTTGATGACCCCGATTCATTTTGTTTCGCACAGAGAATTGATTAATTTTTCGAACATCATGGAATTAGATTTTTTGAAAAAACATTCATCGTTGGTATCAAAATTTGAAGACTGAAGACTACTCATTGTCAACATTACAACTCTTTTATAGGCTTTGGATTTAAAAAGACACCCTGTTCAAGATGCTTAATGGTGAAATTGTATACCCAGTTTAAAGGGGCTATGTCAGCTGGAGAGCATGCGCTCTGAGGTTATGCAAATTACTTCCAACTGTCAAAATTCTATTGTTTTTAACGCGTGACTTTCTCCATGTGCGCTCTGAGGTTATGCAAATTACCTTCAACTGTCAAAATTCTATTGTTTTTAACGCGTGACTTTCTCCATGTTCTCTGTCACGTCCAAGGCTCCGAATTTAGAAAGGTTAACAAGCGAAATGGGTTTAGATAAGGGATATTTTGATAGAATTTACGGAACGTTTCTTCTCTGGTTATGCTAGATCAAGAATAAAATTGTGACGACAATTTTACTTGTGGTTTTGGAGTAAAAACGCATGCCATTCATAAAATAGTGCACAAACAAAAATTCAACAACAACATATTGTCTTATTGAACAAAATAAATCAAAGTTGTATTTTACAAACGAGCTACAGAAGACGCTAGACCGAAGATAAACACCAAGACTGTTTCAAATCATTAACAATTAGACTTGTCTGTCGCTAGTGATTTTATAATTTAGATGCTGATAGAACAAGAGACATCAAGTCTTTGTTTTGATCTTAGGGAAACATACATTATCGTGCAAAATTGTTCGATCGTGCCGAATCACTGCAACGTCGAGAAAAACAGAACCAAGCATCATTGGTATACTACTCCACTATAAGCAGTCCGTTGATAAAAAGAGAAAGTAAACTCTGCTATTTTCCAAAAATATGCTCGAACACAAACAGTTCAAAAACATGGCATTTACAGGATCTAACTCATACTAAGGTGCCTCTCTAAGTCCGTTGAGAACAATCTGGACGAGCAAACGGTCGTGTTTATCTTTGCCGTGAATCCAGATAAATACAAGAAGGAATCTAGCCGAATTTTATAATGTTTCCTTCGCCAGGAGTTTAGTTTGGTCACGAAACTCATGGCCTGATGCTCTTGTAATGGTTTACCAAAAACGGCCGCCGCCAACTCGATAGCCGCTTCATTATATGTCCACATACTTTGAGCACAAGAAAAATCCAAGAGCCAGCAACCTCTAAAATAACTCAATAGAAAGGTTCTGTGAACTATAGGGAAGATTCCATCAAAGATTCCAACAGTCATTGTGGAGTAGCTGTCATTAACTCTTCCATTACAACGGCCGCTGATAAGAGGACACAGTAAATCCACGTAAAAATATTCCACAGGCAAACAATGTCAAAATAACGCCAAAAAATTATTCTGTAATCACCATAGAACGATTCTTAATACAAAACTTCGCTAACTATCAAACGATGGCTGAGATTTAGACAGATAAAAACAGCCTTCCAAAATCTCCGACAGAACTTGAAAAAGACGGGCCAACTTTTTCAAGTTTGTTTTCATTGGCTCGCGCATGCGTGTGGGGTGACATAGCCCCTTTAAGACTCAAGACTCTGAAATCAATAAGGCATTCAGCGGCATCTGCCATCAAGACAAAATAAGGGGAGTTCCCCCGCCCCCCACCCCCATGGGAAACGACACTGACAAAAGTCTAAATATTAGCCAGCAGCCAGTCAAATTGTTATTTTCTGCTCTCTAAGGCTTGGTTCCGACGCCCAACTTTCATGAGCTGAAGTACAAGAAAATTTCAGCATCTGAATCAATTAGGAATGCCTATTTCAATTGGGAACTCCCAGCTAGGAATTTCACCTTTGGAGTGACTTTGGTATGGCTTTCCCTGCTAGCAGAGGCGGCTTTTCCCTCAAATACGAAGGAAAATATGGCTTTGATTCAGATGCCGAAACTTTTCATGTGCCCAACCTAACCTAATCCTAACATATTTACAAGATGTTTAACTCAGAGAGCACTTTTCTCCTCTGAATTTAGTTAGACTAGAATTGAGATTAGCATCTGAATCAATTCAGCCAACCTTAATTACTTGGGTCAGCCTTACTTTGAGATAAGGTTCAGGG
Organism: Porites rus; assembly: GCA_964035705.1. Classification (NCBI taxonomy): domain Eukaryota; kingdom Metazoa; phylum Cnidaria; class Anthozoa; order Scleractinia; family Poritidae; genus Porites; species Porites rus. Next base: position 7,611,460 of record OZ037994.1, read on the forward strand.
CATGAAAAGAGTGGCATCTGAACCAGGCTGAAATCAATGATTTGCCATGTTTGTCACCTTTTTACAAAAGCTAGGTTACAGTAGATATATCAAAAGCTGGATCAAGGCATCACTGTTTTAATAAAGATTTCATGACAATCAAAGGGAAAACCAGTTCTTCATACCTTAATAATGTTTAGTAATTCTAAATAATGAGATAATCAGAAAAGCTTCCTCAATCATCCATCTTGAACAACTTGGGCTTTTAGTTCATTACAAAAAACAAAAAATATTAAGAGGTTTTGGACCTCTTTTGTAATACAAATGTGAGACTAAAAATAGCCTGTTGGTGCTCCATTAACAACAATAATTAATTGATATCAATAATTAATACTTTTAATCATTCTTGACGTAAAGATGATCTCACTAGTGATTTCCACTTCAATGCTGTGGAAAACTTGTCAATAGCGGAGGGAAAAAACTTAAAAAATCGTTATCAATGTTTACAATTACTTAAAATTCTCGACGATGTTTACCATTCAATTCGTCCCTGAATTAGCCATGCATGTAGAACCTGACTGACTTTGAATGCAAATGTGTAAGCGTATTGTTCACGGCGACAAAGAAACTGTAATGGCATGACTAATTAAAACGAAATAGCTACAACATCATAATAACCTCAGGGGTAATGGAACAGGGAAATTCACAAAATAATCTATAGTCATACGAAAATGAAAGATCAAACGAATAAGACTCGTAAAAATGTAAACAAAAGTACAGCATTTAAAAAGCTTAACTTAACTTTATTATCATACTTACCGGTCGAACAAAAGATCTACAACTTCGGTAGTCTTGGCAAAAGTTCTGTAGGTACTTAGAAACGCTATAAGAAACCCAGGGTCGAGTTCTTCCGATGCTATTTTTACGGGTGAAAGGTGTTCAACAAGTTTCGCCAAGGAACCGGCTTTAATTGTTTTAACACGCAGTGTTTCCCACTGAAGGCCAGACATAGATTCTTCATCTTCTGGCGAAGCTGGCGGAAAGATGTCACCAGAGCGATATCGCACCCTCTTCAAGGATATCGAATACACAGCGTCTTTTTCGCGTTGCTCCTTCCAAAAAACTCTCTAAAGAAAACAAGGTGAAGTATGATTTACTATCGTTTACAAAGTTACCACGAATTTCAGCTATCAAAGACTAGACTTCCTTCTTTACGGAGTAAAAATTAAAGTCGTGGTCATCAAAATACTGATTTCAAAATAATTTTTAAAGAATTTCCGGCAGGAAGCTTGTTTTGGTCCTATAGGTTCGCTCACCTATTCCCTTAAATATGGACGTTAGAAATTTTTAAGACTTGTAGAATAAGGACGGTTTTACAAGCTGAGAAATACAATAAGATTGTAGATCGACGCTTGAAAGTCATTTGATTGCAATAAGCACGATACGGATCAATTTGTACAAGTCACCATTGCTAAGCGATCACCGAACTCTCGCTAACCAATGCACAAGGAAATTATGCGCAAAATAATTCAAACCTCTATTATACAAAAGAATACTTGAAGAGGTGCGAGCAAAACTTAAAAAACAGTATTCGCTATTTTGTGTGAATGAACGTGCACGAACGAAAACAAGTTACTCACTTGGGGGCTCTGAAAGGTCGATGAATCTTGAGCAGGCATCATTATCTGTGATTTAGCGGTTCCAAAACCGCGTCCTTCTAGTGTAGTGTGAAAGAAAATCCTCGTTTGTCATGTTAAAGTTTTCAAAGAAATTCTTTCAGGGATAAAAACCTGCACTGCATGGTAGCGAAATTACAAGGCTCATATTGAAGAGACAACGGTCATTGATGGACTTGATGGCAGATCGACCCACGTGATACAAGTGAAATACTAGACCGGAAGTTAGCTTCGAACACAGATTCAATCACTGATTCGCAATTTATTCGGACGTTCTTCGGAATGAAAAACAGTGCTAAAAAGGATATTCTTCACATCTTAAATCAAAGAAAGAGGAAAGCATAGATCCATTTTCCCAAGGGCACTCATAATAAATGAAAAAATTTATACACTCTGACAGCAAAGGAAGTTCCGGTATATTTTGAGGTTCTGGTTACATACTAACCTGCGAAAACATACGTTTCTCCTAACGTCCCTCAGCGGCGATGAGCGAGGAGAAACGTCTGCCTTTCACAGGCTAGTTACATAATAGACTGGACTAGACTGCAAAACAGTCCGTATTTTTGCGTATTCAAGTACGCGCGAGCAGTCAAACAAAGGGTCTGGAACGAGGCGGAAAACAGAGAGCGAGACTTCGCGCGAGTAAGACTCTTACGCAACGCTTTACCGATTTATTTACTGATTTTAAGAAAAAACCGACTGTTTTGCAGTCTAGTTACATAAACGAGATAGAAAGACACATTTCACTTTTTGAAAAGATTTCAATACTTTAAAAAAGGATGACAAAAAATACTAGGAAGCCTAATTTTTTGCCTTGTTGACGCTCACCAAAACCCAAATCTTGATCGACTACCCTTTCCCGCCCCCGGGGGGCATTGAGGGCATATTGACCCATTAGTTTTGATGTTAAGTATCCTGTGTACGGAAAGTTGATTTTATCTTATTGCTGATTATCTACAGTGTTTATTTAGAAGTCATCCCTATTTCCATTACCAGTGCTTTGGAATGTTTATTACATTTGAACTTATTCTATCCAGGTGCACATACGCGAGTGTAATATGAGGACCGTGATTTCCGGTGTAAAGTTCTCATCATTGATTTTTTTTGTCTCGACATGTCGACATCGAGACAACAATTGATGGTTTGAAATGCTAAAATCAAGAGGCTTTTTTCCCTATTATATATTTCCCATATTTTTTGTTATCTGACTGAAGTATACAAATCTGACATGAATCTATGGCCAAACTCACGGAGAGCCGGCCGTGACAAAACACTCTCACGAAAGATCCTGAGGGCGAAGAGAAAAACAGAGGGGGAACTGGGAAGAGTGGATTTGACTGTCTTCTCTCCCATTTCCTCACCCTAACCAATCCCTCCAGTCTGAGCGCCTGGAAGAGGCTAGCGGAAGCTAGAAACCAACCCGACTTCCCCACACCAATTTCTGAGCCAAAGCAGCGACCAATCAATATTTCCCCGGGCCTCTGTATGAAAACGAGGTTAAGTGCTCAGCCTTTGATATGGATATTATTTTTATTCTCATGAAAATAAAAATCATTTTCACAAGAAATTAAGGTTGTGCGCTTGGCCTCATTTTGAAAGTGGGGATTTTTCTAGAGATAAGTTATTGCGTTCACATGATTTAGTATTTGAGAAGCAAAAATATATAAGAGACGCCAGAAGTTATAAATAATATTCCATACATTTCAGTTTTATTGCGACTGAAAATGAGTCTGAGATCTCTACAATGTCATGCAATTTTCTGCCAAACTGTAACCAAAAGAGGAGTAATATCTTTAAATATTAACAAATCAACTGACACCTTTTTTATGTGTCTCTTTCGCATTAAGCCTTTTGTTCGCTTCATAAGCATTAACAGAAGTTTGTTACTAAAGCTTCTGTCTACCTGGTTCATTTTTACAAATTTTCGTAAACGTCATGACACGAGGAATATGCAAACGACTATCAGAAACTAAGTGCATTTAAATAGTACTAGTTAGGACTAAGCACATGCGCATAAGTTCGTATGACTACACAAATTCCAGATATACTAATTGGAATGTAGGAAAACTAAAAGTGAATTCCGAAAGCATTTTTGAAAGAAAAAAATCTGTCATTGAGATATGCACAGGATATATGTATACTGTTTTAACGCTTTGTGAGAGAACACACAATAGGAATTCCGTAGGACTATGAATTAAGAGTACGGAGCACTTTTCAGAAGCTAGTGATGGCTTCAAATCTTACTGAAGGAATTTCACAAATGTTTGCAGGCTGAAAATAGAACCGAAGTCAGTGTATGCTAAATGTTCATTATTGTTCACATGGCATAACTTAAAAATACAAATGATTCTAATCACAGGTACACTTTACGGAACAATTCCCGATAGCGGTTGGTCTTCATTTAGTTTTCGAGCAATAGAAGCAGATGCTCATTGTTCCCGGTCCGATCAGTGATCTTAACACTCTCGCCAAAACTGGTCACGTGAAAGATAGTGCTGCATATGCATCTGCGCATCCTCGTACACACTGAATGCTGAACTAGGTGGCGCCGACCAGCATGGCGTGGGAAACTGAGGATGAAACTCTTCCTGGGTGGGCGGCTCAAAATGCGGGAAGGAGTAGTTTTCGCGCCAATGTAGAGTTCCATTGACCTCGACTTTGAAACTTGAGCTCATGGAAGGAATTGCGGACAACTGAGCCGGCGCCATCAGGTCGTCTCTTTCCCATGAAAATGGCAGATCGCTCGATACGTGCAGTGGTCTCGTAGTGTAACCTTCCTCAGGCCAGTCGTGCGACAGTGGTGGCGGTGGCGGAGGAGGTAGAGCCGAGGTCACTGGCGGTTGATCTTGGCTGCTAAGGAAGTTAATAAAGGGGGTCTGGTAGCGAATTATCGGTGGTGGAGAAGGGAAGCGGATTCTTCGTTTCTTGGGTTTTGAATCGGTGCTGCCTTGTCTGCTTGATCTAGAAACAGTGAAAAATAACGGGCATCTATAAATGGAAGTGACGGTAGTTGTCAGTACAGAGCAGTCATTTTTTGGTCGGAAGTTGCTGAAATATGCTTCAAATTTGTCTAAGCGGAGACGCCCTAAAGTCGCGTCTTTCAACTTCCTCCACTTCTCAGTTTTACTCAGTAATCGCACATCCGCCCTCTCTTTCAAAGACGCCCTTCCTATAGCCGGATGTGTTTTCGCGATAAAAAATTTTAATACACCCACTAGTTTCCACTTAGCTCGCCGGAGACCCATAACGTTTGAAGACCATCTTCACGCTATTTTTAACTCCTTGGAACTGCTACAAAAATGAGTATAGAGTTCGGGTGCAAGCTATTAGATACCCTTTCTGTTTAAGCCTGTGAAGTGAAGTCGTTAAAGTCGTTGAAGAGAAGTCGTTAAAGAGATGAGGATTACGTTTACTTATGTGTACCAGGTGATACTTTTTGGAAAAATAAATAGTTTTACGCTAGTACATCCATAAGAAGTATCTGAACATTTTTCTGCCTCTTCAAGCGAGCTTCTATAAGTTCTTGTGTTACGTCACTGTTACGTTGGTAAATTTTGATTGTTGTTGTTTGTTGTTTTCGTTTATGTGTTCATTCCGATCCCTAATTTGAGAAATTTTGATCTCCAATCTGAAGTTGGCCTTTGGCAGTAATTTAAGATCTCCCTTGCGTAACTTTTTGCGATTCAAAAACATTCATGAGAAAGATTGGCCAATCTTTGCACTCAATATAACTAAACCAAGAGCCCATGATACAGAGCATGTAACTTCCGCGTACTCGTAACTCGTGTCACGGATTTCACATGCAGACTGTGTTAAATTTTTAGAATGATGTTGGCACGAATCTAGAACATCACGGATGTCTAGAAAAATAATAAGCAAAACCTGGGGTCAATTTAATAAAACTTTTACACGTGTATTTTACAAGTGTAGCTATTGTTCTCGGACTCTAAAACAATGACTACGCTTATAAATTACAGGTGTAAAAGTTTTATAAATTGACCCCGGAAGATCTGAAACCGGTATTTCAGACATTTCAAAGACGTTATCTTTCCTTTTTTATATAGCTCATACATTGAATGTGAACATAGACAGAGCGGTAAGGCTGTAACAATACATCGAACTATCGATTAATCGTGATATTAACGCTGCGTTACTACCGTCCTACTGCACCTAAAATAACGGAATTAAAATAACTGCAAAAACCGTGGACAAAGATCCTGCTGGTTATAAACGTTGGATCTCTAGAAAAGAGATCCAATCTATTTCGGCTGGCCATACCACGTTGTTCTGATCAGCTTTGCAAGTGGTCTTTGCACCTAGAAAGTTTTAGAGGTTCGTTCAAACTTCAAACTAGGCAGTCAATTTCGTAATCGTGGCAAACAAAAAAGGAACGGCTGAAAACTTCGCAATACTATTGCAATAGTACCTCTACCATCGCAATACTAAATCACAATATCCACGTCACTTAATGCAAAACAATTGCAATAATAAAATTTCCCCAATAGTCACCCCTAATGAGCGGAAAAAAGTGTCCAAAAACGTGTCTAAAAGGCCTGCTACGAGAGTTGCTCATCCGTGTTAGGAACTCCTGATTAAACTACATTTGTGTACGATGATGGTTTCCCACTTTTCTGCTACATCTAATGAAACCTTTAATAAAATGTTAACATACCTCTTTCCCTCTCTGAAAGCCTTAGCGAATGGATTGTTATCAATCTTTAGCTGGGTCATCCGGGGGTTCTGGTAACTAGTGACCGTGATGAACTGGGTCTCCGAGAAGTTAAACACCCATTGGTCGCAATGGCGCATGCCCATTTTAGTCACAATAAGCCTCAGTCGGTACTTCTGCATGGAGTTGATAACGATCTGAAAATAAAATAGCTCGTCAGTTCCCCAGCTAATTTCGTAGGTGAAGAATAACTCCTTAATTCTGGCGCGAAATTTCAGCCCTAATATCATAGGTGACGAATTACTCCTTAATTTTGGCGCGAAATTTCAGCGTTAATTTGTAATTTCACATGTGAAATTACAAAATTGCCATGGCAACCCTTCCGTACGTCTCAGTGTCAAGATGGCGACGAAGTTCTAAAATGCCGTGAATGAAGATGTCAGGGCACAAAAAAGACGCTTTAGAAAACCTGAACACACAAGATAACATCAAGAAGGATTCTAACAGGGATTTTTCCGAAAAAGTCTGAAAAAATTCTGAACTTTATAAGCCAAATTTAAGGTCTAAACATTTGAGAGAGTGGAGTTCTCGATCGATACGATCTAGGATAAACATGTCAAAAATCCAATGATATTAGTAGGTAATCAAATGGTATATTCGTGAAATTAGGAAACAATTTCACTTGCGTTTTGTCCAAATCCTAATAATCTCCCTCGCCGAAAGGCTCGGGAAATAATTGGATTTGGACAAAACGCGCGTGAAATTATTCCCTAATTTCATTCGTCACCATTTGATTACACATACTAATTTGTAATTTGACATGTGAAGGTTCGGGAAATTATAAGGATTTGGACAAAAGTAAACGCGCGTGAAATTCTACCGTAATTTCACTCGTCACCATTCGATTACACTTATTTCAGTCTTTGGAGGCGAGTACTCCAGACCCCACCCCTCCTATAAGTTTACCCAACAGGTCCAATAGTTCCACTGAATTTCCATCCAATTTCTACAGGGGCACCTAACGAGAATATAGTTCAAAACCACTTAAACATAGCATTGTTAAATGTATTTAGTATTTGAACGGTAGATATAGGCATACTTTTATCCCCTAAAAATTTTTCATCTGTTCGGATTTCCTAGCTGAAAGTCTAGTGATCCGAAAATTATAGGGATCAAAACTTATCTTTTCGAAAATTTCAGCCAGAAAAAAGGCTCCCGAAAATTCCAGGTGACCCTTTTAGGGGAAAAATCCGTCAGAAATGGGCAATTATACCATTTTTTAGATGTTCGAAAATCCTAGGAGCGGCAGGCAAGCAAAAAATTTTACAACAAATGTTCCGAAAATTCTAGATCTCAAATCGTCTTCCGAACAGATATTTTCCGAAAATTGACGTTGGGTGCCCCTGTTTCTATGTAAGAACAAAATTTACCAACAGATTTTGAAAAAAACCTCAAGCTTGGAGTCTGAGTATCAGGCCTATATTGAACGAGATAAAGCCATTCAAAAACTACAAAATTTGATAAGAAATATGAACGTGCGGACAATGTGTAGGGGAATCATCTCTTATTAAACTTTCAAGTTTTTTTTTAACCGATCGTGTTTAACATTGGCCAAATTAACACCATTCCATAGCACCTGTACTTGTACCCAGTCTTCCTTCGTTTTCCCCATTAGACGGGGCTTTTGAAAAACAAGAATCATTATATGCGCGTCAAGTCTCAATTCTCACGAACTTTGTTACCTATTCTAAATAAGTTCAATTTTTGGTTTTGTTCTTCACTTTTAAGCTATTAAAAGATTATCATCTCTGTCTTATCCATAGCTTATTCGAATCATTCTCGTTATTCCACACTTACGTTTCCGCCTCTTGGGTGAATGTGATTTGACAGTTTGAGCTTGTCAAAAATGGCTCCCTCGCGCATCCAGTACTGTCCCAGGCTAGCCGAGTTTGGATGAAGGTACTTGCTGTTGGCCTCGTCTACTGGAATCCCTTTTCCCGCAGGGACCCATCCCTGGTTACTTTTGTAGCGATAGCGCAAGGAATCAACGGCAATCACTTCCACTGCGCAGCCGTAGTACTGGTTTGGTTCGAGTCCAGCGAGGCAAAAGTCTGGGACTGGGAACATGCGCCTGAAATTTAAGACAAGTATTCAGAGGTTGCACTTGCTTAGACCCTGCAAAAAATTACAGGAGAGAAATGGAGAAATGGAGGCGCGACCATCACGTTCTCTCGCGAACAAAATCTTTACAGCTTCGCTCCCTCGCCCACCCCTTCCCCTACGTGTAAACGGACACAACAACCCCCAACATTGTTGGCCCAGCAGAGTTGAGAGTTGTTGAGTCCGTTTGCATGTAGCAGAATGTTTGACCGGTTTAAAATTTTGTGCAACAATTCCCAACAACACGCAACAACATGCAACAAACCCATAACATACAACAAAGTTGCGTCCGTTTGCAAGGGCTTGATAATTAACCTCTATTAGGATCCAGTACTTTTAACACCCCGCTTACACGGTTCCTAACAAATTTTTGAAAGGACGAATTTTTTACCTGCGCAACCCGTTTACACCGAACTGTGCAAATTCTGTAACAGATTGCGGTACTGTTTTCCTTTCAAAAACTTGCACGCTTCCTCGGATCCCGTGTAAACGAAAGGCAGATCCATGCAAGTTTTTGTCCTTTCAAAAATTTGTCAATTGAAATTTGAAATTGGTCACTTCCGTTATTCCTAACGACCAAAACTGACTTCACCGAGAATGTTTCTTCTCTCTCTACTTTTCGGCAATGGCAGCTTTTTCGATACCAACAGTTTTTTTGTTTTGAGATGATAAGTTCGCGTTGCAAACCATATACATGTAAGTTCTATTTTTGCCATCGAAAATCACAAATCAGCCAGAAATTTGAATAGGCCCCACCCTTTGCTTTGCGGTTGTTGGTAAAAGGTGTCCAATCTGTTTGACGCCACAGTAAAAAAGGAGTGGATCGCTTCTTGATCAATTTTTCCTTTCACTGGAATAAAATTCTTTTCAATGGGTTTGTTTGAAATGATTTTATATTCGGAGTATGCCTTCAATGATAATGAAAATTCTACTCTCATTCCCTAGGGAGATCAGAGTAGGACAGATGCCTCAACAAAAGTACACCAAAAATTTTGCATAAATCTGCGTCTAACGATAAAAAATGCAAAGGAGTCAAATTATTGCATAAAAGAAATCGGTGTGGCTTGAAAAAAAATTAAATTTAAAATTGTCCAGAGTTAAGACTTTAAAGATTAACGGGAATCAACTTCAGTTCCTCGTGATCAAATGCGATGCTGTATCAGGTCCAAAATAGACGAGCGAAAAGTAAATGTATTTTGTGCATCCGGCCCTATGCAAATAATCTAAAGAGACTGGAAAATTTTCTCTACAATTTGATCTTCTGTTTCCTACTCTTCTTGGAGAAAATTCAAATTTGTAATGTTTTAAAACTTGCTTGAGTACTTCATCGCCTTGGTAAGGTGCACAAATCTATCGAACTTGAAAAACACCTAATCGTACTATTGAACTCTTTGCTACCTGAATTTACACGACAAATGTAGACCTGGATTTCTTTCACGAAGTCACCATGACAGACGTTTACATACCTTCCCGCCTTGGTGATAATCATCTCGGTGTCTTGGCTGTGAAATAGGTCCCACAGCTCAGGATTTCGGAGGCATGCAGAAATCGTCTTGGTTTCACCATCCATCTTTCCGCGTCGCGGCGCTGCGCGGCTTGTCTTTCTACTTTGGTCACCGCATGGTCTTGTGGATTTAGAATTCCGATCCTCTTGAACTTGCGCATTTTGGGACCGATTTAAGACCTCGCCTCGTGTAGAATGTGCTTCAGCAACAACAGCTTTGGTGCACGGGACATCAGAAACCGTGGCCATTGGAATCTCCTTCGCTGATGAATTCGAAATAGAATCCATTTTTTAACTGTTTACGGAATCTAGTAATTTTCGCGCACTGTGGTTTAGAGAAAACGGCCCAACCGTACTCCGTGATCCAGAGATCAGAATGAGAGTAACTCTTGATCTGAAACGCTTTTTATGGGAAAACTTGACAATCAGATGCTTTTATTGTTCTCTATTTAGGAGCGTCTATTCAAACACAAATTTATCTCACTTTAAAAATTGAGCTAATTACAGTTAAGAATATGTTTTTGTTATGTGAACCCGCTATTTATCTGTCAAATTTCTTTACAGTTTTTACACCTCAATTCTTTTGTTTGATCGGAAGTGATTTTCCACATCATAATTTGTTACAACACGTTTCAGAAACATTGCTGGGAAGTTGCAAAATGAGGGTAAATTAACTTTTCATTGGCAAATCCACTAAAATTTAGAGAAGTTTGTCGCCTGTTTTAAAAGATAACTTGAAAATTTGCTCTCATTAGGAAATGAGCTCTGAGCGAAACTAGTCCATTTCCAGTTTACCTCAGCAGAGCCAGTGTGGCAATACGCTTCTTATCATCTCAATGTTTAACTTTTGGAAGGTTGCCTGAAAATGTTGCAATCTGATCAAATTTAAGCTTAGCCTGAGAGTGAATTGAACTAAAAGTTGTTAATGTGTTGGACTTGTCACTATACCTTTCCACCAACAAAATCATTTCGTATAGAAACCAATTGATTTTATCCCACAACCCGCAAGTTAGATATGAGTTAGATATTTGATGAGATCGGTTAACAGTTTGTAGCTGTTCTCTTTCTAACTATAAACTGAAAGGGCTCGATCTTTTTAATTGTGCGTTTATTTTTTATTGAGGAGGGGTTTATCTATGTCTAGTCTAAGCATACCAAGCGGCAGTTTTATCAAACGTTTATCTTCCATTCACCCGACAAGATACTTTAAAAAAGGAATTTTTGCTGAGAACTCAAACAAAATCAAACAAGTAATAGGAGTGATACACCCATTATTTAAAATCACTCCTGTGACTTTGCTGCTTATTTTTACCACAAAAACTTTTGAAAACTTTCATGTTATGCATTCAGTTGGCATAGTTTTACACTTTGGAAATGTTTTCGCAATTCTTATTAGTCACGAGATTCTGCTCACTACAAATTATCCTAATAAAAAACCCACAAAGCAACAAATAAACAATAAACCCAGCACAGTAGAAGGTTTTCGCACCTCTTTTGTCCAAAAGATAACAGCACGCTTACTCCACCCTTGGGAAATCTAAGCTAATTAACTTCACCCAGTTGATTACACATCACATTCGTCACATTCTCAATTCATGAGTCGGACGCGACCTCCGGAAATTTTGGCCTGAAAACGGAGACTGTTTTTTTCTCCGCTTGTAAAAATACGCGTCCATCAGCAGCGTATTCGAATCGTTTTCACCCGCCCACACGAAAACGCTAAAACGATGGAAACACGATAGCATCCCTTACGGAGCATGCGTTATGCTTGTAATGTATGATGTATTTAAATCATGACATCATCGTATTCGAAAACTTCCGTTTTCGTCCGTCCACACGTACCGTAAATGACCTAATAATAAACGCGCACTTCCAAGTACGAAAAAAAAATTAGTCCAAAATACTAGCTTCTTGCTTGATCAGCAAGGCTCTGCATTTTTGATCTTGTTCGATTTCAAGTTTAAAGTAAGGACTAGATTCTGACATCAACGTTGGAATTTCAAAGAGTGATATGGATCTCTAGTCGGCCTAGACGTAAAAATTGGAGTGGATATTCCACTATTTTTAAACTCTTTTGATATTTTCGCCGAAAGCATGCATATTACACTGTAGTTTTGTTGAGCTTGTTACAGTAAGTGAGAGTAAACTCCTCTCTCTTTTAAATGCCTCCTATCCGTATTGGACAACCCAGCTTGGACCCCTTTATTAAGTAATTTAAGCTCAGATCGAGAAGCCGGCGTTTTCAAAGTTCTCCATTCTAGAGATCGTTTTTGAATAGATACGCGCAGTTTTGGTGACGGTTTTAGTTAGGCCAAACAGGAGAAAAACAACCCTTCTCAGCCAAATAAAAACTAATACGTGTGGACGCGGCACGCGGCCTCAGTGCACAACCTAACTTTGAAACTAAAAGTAAACTGCTTAATTATCGATTGAGAAAGTTTTTAAAGAAGGTATTTGTTGGCTTAGGTTAGTGCCTAGTGAAGATATTTGTTGGCTTAGGTTAGTAGGCAGACCAATAAATTGCGTTTGCCGCCCAGGGTTTTAAACTAAAATTTAACGGAAACACATGTACACTAATCCTCCTAATATCGCTTGCTCTCCTGATACTCCAAGGCAAAGTTCCAACTGAGTTAAGTTTTAACACGTCAGATGATTTGTTTCTCTTGTAGCTAGGCATTTACCCATTTGAATTTCAGCTAATATAATAACGGTACCCAACCGAACGATCACACCGTGAACGCAACGGTAACAAACGTTACCTTTCCAAAAAATTTCTTAACGGTGAGCAGCTCACAAAATTGTTGTGATCCTGTAATATTCTGGAAGTAATCTACGTAAATATGTGAATCGCTGAAACCTCGTGAAGCCGCGTTAACGGCCATCCAACTCTGGAATTAGAAATAGAGAGGCAAAAAAAGTAATATAAAGTAGTTTGTATTGTTTCTTTTTGTCTACGACGTCTTTTTCTACCACAATTAACTAGTTCTTTTCTTTTAAAGTCTATTTTCAACCCAACTCTATGACTTAGAGTCATGACTTTTCAAGACATATGGGGTTGGAGCCAAAGTTTATGCGAGCGATATGTCGTAAAAAGACACTATAAGACTCCCGTCAAGAAAATAAATTCTTTGGCGCGGAAGATTTGTGACTGTTGAGCCTACTTACCGTTCTTTTATTCATCTTTCGAAAATAATTCGTTAGGAGAGCTTTTTCCTGATAAAGGTTTCTCCGTGGAGTTATTGACTCGCTATTCTTGCTTAAAATAAAATTAGTCTCTCTTTTTTCTCTGGGGCGCCCAAGGGAAGGAAAATGGCGAGCTTGTCCGAAGATCACCATCGTGAAGAAGTTTTTGTATTTTTTATGGAGTAGATCATGAGCTCAAGTTAATGCCAACTATTTCATTATCATAGCTCAATCACACGCAGAGTTTAGAAAGCTTCCTTCCTTAGACTGCAGCACAGTCCGTATTTTTGCGTGTTCAAGTACGCGCGAGCAGTCAAACAAAAGGTCTGGAACGAGGCTGAGAACAGAGAGAGAGACTGGGTAGAGACGCTAAAAATAGGGGCGTGTGGAGGGCGTGTGAGGCTCGCGAGCTTCGCGCGTAAGAATCTTACGCCACGCTTTACCGATTTCTTTACTGATTTTGAGAAAAAAACCGACCGTTTTGCAGTCTATTCCTTCTTTCCCTACAAAACTCAGAGTGCTTCTATTCCCATTGCGTTATTCCCGCATAGTGTCAATCTTCAAGCAAACAACTTTCACTCAACACAAGTTTTAACTCTCCAAGTTCTTTAATATATTTTTATCTTGCCACGTTCCCAAAATGGGGTTGAACACAAATAACTTTACTTTTCAACAACATTCATGGTTTTTGTAAAAAAAAGATGATATTATTTTGATGTGTGCGACAGTCAAATATTAGCAGAACTAAACTGAATTAGATAAATGAAACTCAAATATCATACTCACCAAAGAATTGAAAAACAGAGCCAGTCTGTCAAAGCCACTTTTGCAGTTATCCTAAGTAAGCTACGAACAGAGTGTACAAATTCTCGTGCAAACTAACCTGCCTGGATTTGTGCTAATAAATAATGATTGTCTTTCAAACAATTTGGCCCTGACTTATATCAAAGCAAAACAGTCATAAATGGTATTTGCATTGAGAATGGCCAGTCCATGTAGGAAGTGATTTTCATGGGTGCTTATACTTTTTGCTTGCTCTTCGATCTTAACCCTTTAAGCCCCAAGATCCACATACAAATTCTCGAGACTAATCTCCATAAATTTCTATTAAGAATAGTTGAGAGAATTTGTTTTAAGATCAAAGTGTTCTCCCTTTGGTAGTCAATTTAGTAATTCTCATAACCTTTCCTCTTGATGATCTGCTGATGTTGTTAGAAAAAAAATTAATGTTGGTCACTCTTGGGACCTAAAGGTTAAGAAAAATTAAGGACTACTTATAGCTGACAGGAGCAGATCCAGGGGGAGGGTTCAGGGGTGCACACCCCCCCCCCCCCCCGAGATGACCTGTGGCTTTCTAATACAACTACTATTCTGTATTAAAATCTGTTTATGTCAACAGTCAGTTATGCCATTCCTCAGTGGTGCAACCCCTCCTGAGAAAAAATCCTGGATCTGCCCCTGGTTGAGGCTCTCTGTTTTGCAAGCAACACTTCAAGTTAGAGAAACAAACAAAAAACTATTTCCAGTCTATATCTGAACCGACAGCAACACAAGCCTCACATACAAACACTCAATAGGCTTTGAAACTAAAGACACTGTCACTCACACTAAGGATCATTGGGCTGGGTTTTCCCCTGGCTACTATGAGCATGACCCTCTGCTACTTTGAGAGGAAACAAAGGAATAAAAAACATATAGCCTGAGAAAACAGCCCACGTTTGGTGACACTACCACTGGCTTCCCCGCCAAATGACGTCTGAGAAACGAGCACAGAAATTCCATACTGATGATACGTCACTACCCAGATCTGGGTAATGCTTCTGATTGGTTGTACCGCATGGGAAATTTGATTCAATCAATCAGAAGCACTACCCAGATCTGGGTAGTGACGCGTCATCAGTATGGAATTTCTGCGCTCATTTCTCAGACGTCATTTGGCGGGAAAACCAGTGGTAGCATCGCCAAATGTCGCCTGTTTTCTCAGGCTAAAGAACATAGAGAACTTCCTAGCTGCTAAATTTCCCGCCAGTACAAATAATTTCATATATCTTGCTACTTGAAATCTTAGTGACAGCCCTGTGTTACTCTTTTTAATGTCACATTAACTGCCTTCTTCCAACAGTAATTTGGAATAAATAAAAAACCTAACAGTCAATAAACCATACAACAAGATTACTGTGAAATGCACAAAACCATGAACACCAGAAATATTTATGAAATGTTATTGTGCTGCGATGAAAAGCCAATAAGGCATAAGAAAACTAAATGGTACACAGCTACAGTATTGGTTAGGTTGTGGTTTTGAGGTTTGCTTGCATTTCCTGAACTTTAATGTGATTGGTTCCTTAACAATCAGCATTCCTGAAATTTTTTGGTGTTGACAGTTTTCTGAGTTTGACAGTAAAACATTGTAGACATTTCACATTCTGTCAAATGTGCAGGAGAATTGACAGGGACACGTTATGCTTTTGCGGCAGCCTTGGTCAGGAACTGTTGATATTGTTGCTGTAGTTTGCTAAGGATCTCCTGACATCCGCTACGCTTCTTTTCAGCTTCTTTTATGCCGGTATCATTTCTTTTTCTAAAAGGTACAAAAACAAAGGAAGGAAAGAAAAGGCTCTTAAAAACTGGCTGGACACACTGTTAGTGTCACCTAAATCAATAAATCAATACATACATACATAAATGCTTCAGGTGGCTTGTGACAGCTTCCAGAATTTTTAGGAATTCAGCATCAACAGATCAACTGTACCAAATTTGTTTTTATTGTACATAAAAAGGCTTAATAGAACAATAAAAAAAAGGCTCAACAAATAAACAACAAATAGAAAGGCTCAATGAAACCACAACAAAATAACACTTTAACTGAGAAACAAGACAGTAAACCCTAATTTTTTATTGAATGTTAAATACAATGTTAAAATGTAACTCTTTACAGTCTCAGGAATTCTGTAGGAGGTTCAAACATTCAAGGTGACACCCTAAACCACTAAGCTACAACCTTAAACTGCCAAGTCATCACTAGCTGAATTATTACTCATTGAAAAAGACCCCACAATCACAAGAGACATATACAGGTAGCTCCAAAACAGAGGCAAGTTTAAATGGGCCATGTCATGCTATTTGCTGTCTTTTATAAAAGCTAAAACTTGTCTTCACATCACTGGTCCAGTTTTTTATTTAAGGCTATATTTAGGCATTGAAACTGATTTCTGTCATCTGTTGCGATGGATGGTAAGGATAGACACTGATTGCTGAAACTCATGAAAAAGTTGGTTCAAATACTACGCCTGTAAAAGTCATCAACAAAATTAAATAGTTCTCCCTGATGAAAGTTGTGTAATATCTTTTTCATAACCCTTCTGCGGCATTTTGTGTATGGGTAAAGGCACTAAAGTATGTAATGACTTCAGCACAGAATTGACCTAAAACAGCAGTATCCTCATGACATAGCCCCTTTAATCTTAAATGATGAATTTTTATTGTTTTAAATGAAAACTGTACCAACTTTTTTGTCTTACATTTCTGTAGTGATGTACTCAATTCGTTTTGCCACAGTTTGCTTAGCTTCCTCCAAATCTTGTTTCACAAGAACAGGTCCTATGAGCTTATAAACATTGCCATCTGCTTCTATTACATCTAGCTCCTGTAAACAAAAATTAAATTCATCAAAATCAATATGTTAGTAGTTGAAGTTCCAGTAATCATTCAATATTTCATCTTTAATATCATCAAGGTCTTGTTTTGCTTATTAAAGGTGCTATATTTCATCTTGTATTTTTCAGTGATAACACCTATAAGAGCTACACTTAACATGCAACTTTGAAGCTCCTTAATGCAGATTTGGACAAAAGTTATTTAAGACAATTTAGTTAATAAAATTACTAGCAAATATACTTCATGCCATCTTATCAACATCCCCTTTGTAGTGACAACAATTTTTTAACCTTCTGTGTAGCCCCTTTCACTCCATCCCTACCTGTGTTTACATGTGGGAATATCACAGTCAAATGCACATTCAGGGATCTCAGATAAGTATACAGTCGAACCTCCACTGAAGGCCACCTCTCAACACTGGCCTCCTGTTTACAACAGCCACTTTTTTTCCCCGGCAGACAGTCCATACAATTGCCAAAATAACCTCTTGACAACAGCTAGTTTTTTCAGCAACTGACGAAAAAGTCAAGAATGTTTAAGAAATTTGATTGTTATGGCAAGTCGATGATTAATCGTGGCAATCATATTTTGATTGTATGTTTGATTGTGCTCTATTTATACAGCTGCAGTAAGCATAAATTGTCTACAATACTTATAGCCTGATGAACCTTGCTTGTTTTGTCATGTTAACATTTTGATTCAATTTTTAAAGTTTTTTTGTGTATTCAATCTCAATATGTTATTTCTGAATGTATTACCATTATAGGCTATAGTACGCATGAACAAACTAAGAGGGCAGTGTCGAGGGAAATGAAAGGTAGTATGTTCCCAACTCTTTTGACTATGGGTATACCCGATATTACCTTAAACCAACCTTCAGGAAATAATTCATTATCTACAAATAATTTAAGGAAAATAGATCAGTATGGGGTTCTAGGAAACTACCGTATTTATTTGGCTATATGCTGAGTGATTTTTACACAAATTAAAGCTACAGTTCAGTGAAATGTGAGCCCAGTAAGGGGCTTTGGCCTATGGCCAAGAGTTTTTGATAAAAAATGTTTTTCAGTCTAAATGGAGATGTATTCACTTATTAGCAGCAAAAGATTGAATCGATCACATAACTACAAATCTGAATGTTAAGTTAGCTAAGCACAGAAATTCAGTCCCAAATTGTCCAAAGAGCTGACAAAAAACAGGTCTTACAACTAAAAATCTCACTTTGGTAAGCCATTTATAATGAGGGAAGGTGTAAAAAAAATAAAAGACGTTCAAGTTGAAAGTTTAGGGTCTCGGCTTATAGCCAAATAAAATTTAATACAGTACCCACTGTGTAATCTTTGGGTTAGGGAAAGGAGGGGTAGGCAGTTATAATTTACCTCCTGTACAACTTTATTTTCATTTAACTGGGCTTCTAACTGCTGTCTGGCACTGACTAGTTTCTGTATGTCTGAAGATGAAACAGAATGCATATGATTATTAAGTCTGGGAATAGACCATTTTACAGTTGTGGGCCTATAATAATTAGTACCCTCCCCTTTGAATGAATGTGAGGCAGTGAGGTTGACCTTGTTTTGATACAAGCCCCTATTGCTTTGTTAAGGAAATTGTCCTTGAAAATTACTAGTTAGCACAAGAACAACTTGATTTATATAATAGAGCTGGAAGGTTTGTATCAAAACGAGGTCAACTTCAGCCTTGCTTCCATCTGTAACTGTTACATGGCCTATTGCAGGTTACCATTATTTTTATCTATGAAGTACAGAGTATTCGAAAGCTTAACTAAATGGTACTGGCCAACTGGAAAAAATATAAGTTCGTAAACATCTTTTTAAATATCTGAACAGAGTATTTTTAAGCATAGGTACTTTTACCCTTAACTCCCTTAAGTTTAATGTTGAAGCACATAAAACAATAATCTGAGAAAACAAATCCCTGACATCTATACAGTACGAATAACTTGCTAGTTTTTCATTTTACATTTTTACAAGAATTACCTTTTTGGACGGATTTGAACTTTTCCAATTCCGTTTGCATTTGTTGCTGAATTCTGTCCAAGTTGGCCGCCATCTTTGATTTTGGCAATGAAGATCGCAGGCTCAAGAGACTAGGAGAGAGACTGGGCCGACCACTGTCGTGAGAACGCCTGGTGAAAATTGGTAAATACGTAAAAAAGGAAGTGCATCCAATCTGACTAATGTTAAAGTTTTCTTCTTTCCACATTGGAAAATTTGCACGCCAAAGTAATCGGAACATTCACTTATTCTAAAAATTTTCGCTGGCTGTTGGAGGATATGGTATTGGCAAGAATTTTTACCCGATGCCACCAGCTACTCTTTACCAAAGCTGGAAGAAATAAAGGTGAGTTTCACTTAAATCGCGTTAAGCAAAATGCTCGTGCTATAGTTTTCCCCTTTTGAATGATCCACCGCTTGAAGCTAACATGTAAAATTTGTTAGTTTACAGCTAAATCAACATGATTTAGATGCTTGGCGAGTTTGTTGACCAATGCTTCAAAGTTATGTAATCAGGCTACTTGTTGAACCTCTCTCCAGTGGCCATCTTGGGGACGGAAGAAAGTAGCTGTTGTAGAGAGGTTGGAACAAGAGTGAATGTATGGACTGTCCGCCAAAAAATGGCCGTTAGTGGAGCTTCAGCTCTATATTATTATTACCAGCACAGTTATATGGATTCTGTGTGCATTTTCAACGTGTTTTCCGATCAAGCGTTCTTCTTAGGCTGCTTAGCCTTTACTTAAGCCCAGAATCTGACACCTACTGGCAGTCAACCTGTGCAAGCAGTTTTGTTGGCGAGTAGGCATGGACAAGTGACAAAGCCACTGGAAAATGAAAAATTTGTTGCCTTCCAGTCCCAGGGCTGTCATTAAGAGGCGGGGGCCAGGGATATTTCCCCCGGCTACTACGAACGTGGCCCCTGGCTACTTTTATAGCAAAATAGAAGAAAAATAGAACCAAACGAAATCCCTAGCTGTTTGATTCACCACTTATTTGTTGTTTTTACCCGGCAACTTGAAATCTTAATGACAACCCTGCAATCCCCATTCCTTTGATGGCTTCAGTGCTCATTCACCTGTTCCCATGGGAAACTGGTCATTTCTTTACAAACCTAAGCAGTGAAACTGCACTAAATTTTTGATCACTAAAAGTATAGTTTGTCCATGGACAATAAAATATATGTCATGAATTTTCCTCGTTCTATAAGCCAACTATGTGAAACTATTGAAACCTTGACTGAATTATTATGTAACAAAACAACATTGTATCAAAACATTATTGGTAAGCTGCAATTGGCAATACAATAACCACCTACTACAGGTATGAAAGCTAACCATTTTTACAGAACAGAGGGTATTGAGAATATCGCAATCCTAATGTCTTTTATGGACATGTTCATATTTTATAAAGATATACTACATCCATTACCTTGCCACTGAGACTTATGGTCCACTTTACAAGTAAGGATACTTAAAGGAAAACATCTAATGAATTTTTTTCAAATTCTCTTTGGAACAGTTCATCACTTCCTTAAGTTGTCAACTGCAAATACAGAAGCCAAGGAGTCAAAATTACATTATCTTTTGCTGATCATTCCCGTATCAACATTTGGCCTTGGTACGTGGCAGATCCACAGATTGCAGTGGAAGAAAGGTTTGATTAAAGAGCTTGAGGAGAGAACAACTCAGCCAGTTCAGGAACTATCAGAAAAGTAACTGAGAACTCTGTTTTTTTTTTTAAAATGTGGTTTTTGTAAAATTATACCGTTTATGTTAAGATTATTTGTCTGTCAACTTGAATTATTGCAGTATCGATAAACTAAGGACAAAAGAACAGGAATACCGCCGTATCAGATTACGAGGAAAGTTTGACCATTCAGAGGAAATTCATGTGTTACCAAGGTCACTTAATGAAGGCCCACATGGTGGAGGGGGCCTGGGGCAGAGGCCAAAATCTGGTGCACACATCATTACACCGTTTGACTTGTCTGAAACTGGGTAAGCTTCTCTGAACGGCTGTTAATTGGTTTATTTTCTAAGCAGTCTTTATAAGAGAGCGTTTAACTCATATAATCAGCGACTATTGGTATGATCAATATATTACTGGAAAAAAAAAAATATATATATATATATATATTTGCATAAACTATAACCAAAGGTTACAGAGTGCAGGCGACAACAATCGATGGTCCAAATGCTCTTGCTCTATCACTGTGCTTTGCTTAAGTTTCATGTGATAGATCACAAATGATCAGATTTATGAGCTATAATTATTATGTCCAAACGCACGTGATGAGTTTTCATTCTGTGTATTCCATTCATTCTTAGTGGAAGTCCAAATGAAGGTGGCTTTATAGGTGCTGTGGTCTCACAGGAGGATAGGGATCAAAAAGTCACTGAGAAAAATGAGGCACTGTTGTCAAATGGAGTACATATAGGAAACAATATAGTAACGCCATTACTCTTGCCATGTTGGGCGCTGTCACTTTCCAGCTCCACCCAATATGGAATCTATGTTTTCCCAATTAGCTGTCGTTATAAAGATGTTATGTCATTTCAAAATCGAATTTACTAAATATATTAAATTGATGTTTATTAATATTACTTTTAGGCAAAGAATATTGGTCAATAGAGGATGGGTACCAAGGGATAAAATTGAACCTGAGAAAAGACCAGAAGGACAGGTGAATATGTTTTTCTTATAATTATTTTTAGACAGCAGTCAGAAGACATAAAGCTCTGTCAAATATGTACTTACCAACTGTATTTACTCAAAAAATAAGTACCGTCTGGAAATAAGTCTGCATAGAACAGGAGCAATAAACAAGCACCACATGTGATGCACCAAATACAATGCTTGCCTACACTTCAGCGCTTGTAAAAAGCACTATCTGATAGTCTGGGACAAGTAGATTTTTTTGCCAGGCAAGTAACTTTTAAAGCTCACTTGCCCGATGGGCAAGGGTCCATCAGGGTTTTCAATAAGATTTTAAGTAGGTGGGAAAAGCTTTGGAATAGGTGGAGGAGGAGGGGGGGGAAACTCGGACTTGCAAGGGGCAAGTTTCTGGAAAAAATTTGAAATCTGGGCTTCTTAGAATGCATTTCCAGCATTCTGGAGCAAAAGTTAGAGTGTTTGAACAGAACACAGACATCATTAAATTCTGGCTTTTTTGTGCAGTGACAGCACATGAATACTCTATTTAAACTGGGGTAATTTCCGAAGAAAAGTAAGTCATCTTCCAACTAAGCATTAACTAAGGGTGCTTTCCATTAGTCAGAACTTGCTGGCCGGGCAAATTAGTTTGAAAATGGAATAAGCTTTTTCCAAGGGTTTTGGCTGAAAAACCATCTCCTTCATGCATACTATTTAGGATTTGACTGATCTGGCGAACTTCTCATGATGATAAGGATGGTCTGGCCTGTCAGTTCTGAGAAATGGAAAGCGCTTTAAGACAAGCAAGTGGTACCCCAAGCAAGCAACATGTGCTTCTTGCCCAAAAGATGTGCTGGAATGCAGGGATTTTTTGAGCCCTGATACTTATTCTGTTAATTCATTTAGGTTTCTTCTGTAATCACTTAAGTTTTTTTAATAACTACACAGATCCAAGGAGAGGTTGAGTTGGTTGGTTTCATAAGACAAGGAGAAAAGGTTAGTACATCTTAATTTGTGACATGTTGTTGAGGCTTGATAGTGTGACAACTCAGGGGCAGTTGCATAAGCCTCAATGTCAGACATAAGCTTCAACTGAGCTTCCCCTTGCCTCGTTAACTCGGTTGAAAGCTGATGCCAGTCTGCTTAGCAGGAAGCTGTGAGTTCAACCCCCCACTGGATCACTAATTGAGGTCTTTAAAAACCTGGTGAGATCATACTAGCTGTGATTAAAACCCTTTCTCAGTTCAGATTATCATGTCATTAGGTGGTGCATTAAGCTGTTGGCCATGTCTCTTTCACCCTTGCACATTACTTGGAAGGGGACATGTTAAAGAACTCTTAATTTTCTAAAAGAGTAGCGGAGGTAGGCCCTGGTGTCATGGTCTATCTGACTTGTGCCGTCATTGTTTTGGGTGGGTGAGATGAGATCAAATGTAGACTAAAGCAGCTACATAGTTTGCTTTTACATGTCGATGTCTGATCTCACCTCTCTGGTTCCTCTGCAATCAGGTATTGGCTACAAGTTCATCCCAGGTAATCTCTTCTACCTTATGCCAGACAATGACAGTTACTTCTGACGTTAGGTTTCATGCAACCTTCATGCCCCAGGTCCCATGCCTCCCTCTTTCTTTTCCATTCCAGGGTGTAAGCTATGTGTTATGCCCATCAGTAAATCTGTGGGGTCCCCTGGATGCCTATACGCCCCTATCTTCTTACCCCAGATACTGTTTCCTGTTCTCACTTCAAATACCCTTGAAGAAAAATGGTACAAAAAATATTGTTGTAACTGAAGTAAATTTCCCCTTCCTGCGAACTCTCAGCCCAACTCCTCAAAATGCTAGGTCTGCAAGCAATTTCTCCGGAACCCTCTGGATGCAGGGTGGGAAAAGAAGGGAGCGTTTGCAACTACATCTCTGGAATTTGAATTCTACATCCAATTCCCCTGTGGCTCCCCATCAACTGAGCTGTCAGATTCCCGCCAATCAACACGAAGCGGAAACTAGTGCGAATCTAAACAAACATTGACAAACATGTGCCAAGGGTAATGATGTCATTACTAATGTCATCTCTTCCAATCAGCATTTCACATCAATTTTTTTGATGCAGATATTCAAATTCCAGTGATGTAGTTGCAAGCTCTCCTTCCTTTTCCCATCCTGCTGCCAGAGTGCTCCGGAGAGCTTGCTCGCAGGCTGCAAAATCTTACGTCTTCCCCAGGTCATATTTCAGGCTGACCTGCACCTATTCCAAACAAGCTTTGTGATTGGCTGGGAAGACAATAGGGATGGTGACATAACAATGCCCCTATCCCTGAAAACAATAGGTATTGCAGGTTATAAGGACCAATGAAATAATAGGTTTGGATGGGTGCAGGTCAATCACATATTTTAGATGGATGGGGACAAAATCACCTTGTGCTTGATTGCAGGTTGAACGTTTGGAATTTAGACTTAAATGTTTCATGATATTTGCTACTGATTACTTACTGTTGTTATCCTTGTTTTATCTTTAGAGACAGCCCTTCCAGGCCAAAAATAATCCTGAGAAAAATCAGTGGTGTTCACGTGATGTGGATGCCATGGCTGAAGTAACAGGAAGTTTACCTATTCTTGTGGATGCTAATGCTGGTAATATTAATTTTCCTCAAATATCATCACTGTTTTGTGTTGCCTCCCATATACAAAAATGCTTTCACCCCTTGAAAGACAGGAGAAGCCCCTGTAGTTATAGGTCCCTCAGTAAGTGTTAATCAATCAACCAACCAATCAATCAATCAACTGTAAAATACTAAAAGTTACAGTCCCCCAATGTCGTCCCAGCTGGTTTAGAAACCACTTTTTAATCTGCTGGCTTCGGTTCGAGGTGTCCTTTTAAGGATAATTTGTAGTCCAAGTTGCATTTCCACTTAGGAGCTTGATTGTGATCGGAGCACGAGATTTCTCTTCTGTTGCTTAGTTTTGTTTGAAGACGCGTTTGTCGCATCCTGCACTTTTGGCATGCTGTAACTTGCCAAGGTGATTACACTGTTTGCTAAAGGACTTAGCCTAAAAATGTCCGCGTATGTAGTTATGAGAATTAGAGTTAAGCCCAAATGAGTTGATTATTTTTCTTAAGACACCATTCAAACCGAGACTCAATATCCTAATCTTTTTTTTAGCCAGTACCATTCCTGGAGGGCCGAAAGGAGGTCAGACTCGAGTTTATCTACGAAATGAACATCTTCAGTACATCATTACATGGTATGTATGCAGGTGGTATTTAAGGGGCAGGGCATTTTAGTACCTCTCGGAGTTTTCGTGAAGGACCCGATCATATCCGAAGAGTTCCGAAGATTAGATTAGATTTCTGAACATTCTAAAATGTGTGATTTCGGGGATATTGGGATATTGCAATCATTCACACGCTTTTCTCTTGTAGCATCGTGTCAGTTAACGTTGTATTAACTCAAATGTTCCGCCTTGCGTGAGAAATTGATCCGCAAGCGTAGGCTGGTTTGAGATCGACGTTTTTGTTCCGTGTGCGTGAAAGGTCCTGAATTTCATTTAGAGTTGCCATGATCAGGGGAAAGTTAGGCCGAAAAACAATAATTTTTCTAGGTCCAGGGAAAGTCAGGAAAAATCTTTGATAGTGTCAGGAGCTCCTGATAATGTCAAAGTCCTTGAAAGTCAGGGAACTTTTTTCATTGGGCAATATACATGTATCCCTTGAAAAGTTTAAAGGATAAAAGACAAACGTGAATTGTGTGCATTATCAGGCAACTAGTAGAAGGACAGTGAAATTGTTTAGAGGTCAGGGAAACATCGAAGAAGTTTTTAGTTTCTGATGAGTGACAACCTTGGGCCTTGGTTAAAGTGGCCGCCAGCACCATTGACAACTTCTTTATGATTTCTGCCAGGCCTTCGTCACCTCTATTTGTAATAGTTTCATTAGTTCTTTAGACTAGAGCCACTTCCTCACTCTACTGTAGTACCCTACTTCCACCAGTGGATCAACTACGCTGCATGGGAAGACAATTCACCAAATTTTAAAGGTGTTCAGTAATCTGTGACAGTTCAGCACACCAACATCGTAGTACAAAGAAAAAGGCGAGAAGGCGGGCATGTTCTCGTTTTGCGCACTCCAGTAGTTTGAGGAAAGTGTCTGTTTTTCAAGTTTCTGGATTTTCGACATAACAATAAGGCATATTTTTTTTGGTTCTTTCAGGTACGCTTTATCTGGTTTTACCGCTTACATGTACTACAAGCTGAGGAAGTCTCCAAATAAACCGATATTCAAATGATTGTAATTGCTCATTTTCCTGACATTAAAGCAATGTTCACACTAGCTATACCGGATAGCTTTTCCGCCGCCACGAAAATCATAACGGATAGGGCTTCTGTGCTACAGTTGTGGCGGCGCGATTTCTCTAAAATGGAGCGTCAGATATCGGATAGGTGTTCACACTACAACTGAAAGGATATAATGTAAACACAGCCTGATAGTTCCGGTTGGTGGCATAGCAGTGGCGGATCCAAGGGAGGGGCCCGGGGGGGCGCCTCCCCCTTATTTTTGGACCAAAGTGACGCCCGAAGGGCGGGGAAAAGTTTTTTTAAGACCCCCCTCCCCCCCCCCCACCTCTTATCTCAGGGTCTGGATGACCGCCCGATCGGCCACTGCATAGGAGCTATCATCTGCAAGACAATGCGACAACTAAGATGGGAATTCTTTTGAAATGTTAGATCTACATCTACATCTACATGCATTAGGTGGGTGAAAATCACTAAGACATCATACTAACCGTAACATGATGTAAAATAATGATATGAAATTAAATAAAGGTAACTGAAACGAACGAAATGGTAGTTTCACTTTGTGGCTTATCTTGATTGCAACATTTGAGGAAAAAAGGTGAAAAGCCGTTATTGTTTATAGTCAGTAAGTATGTTTCAATACTTTAGCAGCCACAGCAATGGCGATAAACTATCAACTGACAAAGCAAAATTGACTGGGGCTCAGGTAGGATCCGCGCTTTACTCTAATATTTGTCACCAGAATTTTCCAGAAAATAGGGTTCCAGTGAATAATTCAGTCTTTTCGTGGAAAAGCAGTTTTGAAGTTTTTCGACGATTATATAATTCCATTCCTTGCTAAACAACTGTTATTCGTAGCATTCTTATAAAAGCTAAATCCATTGGAACGCGTCCCCAACCACCAGCGGCCCCAACATTTGAAAGACTGCCGCGCGGGGACCCTGGAGTTCTTCTTTACAGCAAGTATGTCAACTAGGGGGTACACATATAACGGAATTCGACTGCGATAAAGAGATTCAAACCCAGTAGCTTTTATCCGTCGCATATAACTTAAGCTTAGGCAGCTCAAGCAACAACTATGGCGACGGTTGCAAAAACAGTCACTTACAAAATGAATTCGCGCTACTTCAAACATTATTGTTCTTATTTCATCTCGTTCAATCCGTCAAATGTTGGCAAATTTTTCTGGAGTTGAATTCTTGAAGACTGTATCGAAGTTCAGGAAAAGAAAAAGTCGTTGGGGGATAATAACAAAAATACAATTTGGATCCTTCTGCTCTTGCGCTGACAGGAAAGCCATACCTGATGGGGTTTCTGTTCACATAAGAACGGTAATTTGGCGCAATTTCTGTAACGGAGCAAAGCTTTGCGGCGCCGATGGAGAGTCACATATTGGACAGGCGTTTTTCTATACCGAATAGCTTTTCGTGTCGGTACGACAAGATATTGGGTGTATAATGGTAACAGGAATGAGTGGAGTCCAATTCAGTTTGTAATCATACGAGTGATTAACAAAATCGGACGACCACGTAGAGGGAGTCTGATTTGTTGAATCACGAGTATGATTACAGGCCGATTTGGACGACACGAAGTTCTGTTACCAAGTTATCATAACTATAACAAATTTTGTGATAATTTAGGTTTTTTTTAAAATTAAAACACAAGAAACGTAGGAATGAAGCGTACTGTCCTATTAGTGCTGAAATCAGGACAGTTGTTAACCAATCAGATTTGAGAATTTTGTTCAAGTTTTGATTAAGTATAAACATATACCTAAACCTATTTCTCTCTCCTTTTTTTTTTGACGGTCTTGTTGTCGTCGCCGTTGTCGTTGCTTATGAAGGCTCCCTTACGGTGAATCGCTGGTTTTGCACTGCCCATCTGCTATTGGGCATTACAAGATGACCGCCGTAAAAAAACTTCTGCAGAAACATTGTAAAAATGAAGTCGATCGAGAAACGTCGATGGATTGCGGCTTTGTCTAGCCAAGGTGTGTTGGAACGAAAGCAGTGGGCATGCTCGACGTCCTCTTCAAGGCCTTCGATAGTTAATGTTAAACTGACCCGTGCTGAATCACGTTTACTATTTAAGTTCCATCTTTACGCCATTTACATGATGACTTCATTTTATCACTATGACCAGAAGCCTTCAGTATTTTGCTTCAGTTCTTGTGCAAATCTGGGCTCTTCACTTAAACCTCGCTGGGATTAGCAAATTTAAATATGAAAGGAAAAGCGAAAAAGGATTGTGGTCGTAGTAGTAAAATGACGCCATTGTGCAATCGGCCTATTGCAAAATTTTTGTTGTTAATTCCGTAAGACTGTATTTTTCAATGCTTCCTTCCACTTTTCCATGAGCATGCGTGCATGCGATTATGAAACTCACCCCAGTACTCCCTCGAAAATCGGAAGGAGTGCAGTAGGGCAGGACCCCTAATGGGCTGCTGTCGGAATCCCTCGCGGTGCGCACTTTCTGCAACTCTAAAACAAGTACGGTGAACCCCGTTTTTATCTCATAATTTTGTTAAGAACGTGCCATACATTCAATAAGAAAATAATGGGGAAAATCCATGTTCATTGCTGTATTGATTCCTGAATATTATTAACAATTGATGAAAAAACCAGCAGCAGTCGTAACTAGAAATATATTAGTCCTCGGCCAAACGTTGGTCGAACTTTTCATGAGACGAACCAAACTCTAATTTGGGTCGACCTAAATTAAGTCAAGTAACTACGAAGTTTTGCAGCTCTTTGTTTTTATGAAATGTCGCTGTTACAACATTTCGTGATTAAAACGACGCCAGATTTTCAGTACTTGAAAAACAACAACAAATTTGCATGCATTAAAAATCGTTGTTTTTTTTTCAACCAAATATGGTAAGGGAGTGTCTGATCACCTTTTTTGGTTTACGTAGGTTAAATCCCCTTATAATTATCCATAAAAACACAACTGATTGCTCATTCCTTTGCTAACACAGTGAAGACAACATTGTCGCATATCCAGACTGCTGTAACAGTTTTGACTTCAGTTCTAAACTGACCAGGCAGAAGAAAAATAATGCCTCTTTTTCATTTCGCTCGAAACAGGAAGGTCCATCACCGCTTGATGTTTGATCGACAGAGCCTGGATAATCGCCTACCAACGCATGAACGAATGGCACTTTTCGTCGCCAAACGGCCCACTCCTTCCCAATCTGCTGGCGAGAAAAACAAGGTGAATAAAGCGATGGGTTTCCAAAGAAAACAGCTAATCGCCAAGAAGTAATATCAGCCAAACTGTTAACAATTTTATCTGAAAGAAACGGAACTCTTTGATTTCAAGCAACAACTGGACACATAGGGATGCACAGATGAAGAAGCGAACTGAGTTTTCTTGCGAACTCAACCAAAGTATAGCTTCATGTTCTTTCCTTTCATTTAATAGTTGTACTACTTTTTGAGTTGCTTAACTTTACTTTGTACTTCAAACCACTTTATGTAGCTTTAATGTGTATCTAGCAAGATTTTTGAAAACACAGCTACCGAAAATTTCTGCCATTTGACCAGAACTCGACAAAGAGAGGCCAAATAGGCTCGTTTCGTGCATGCAGTTATACCGAAAATCAGTATTAGAAAGGAAAAGGGCCAGGAGAGAAAAACAGAGAGAGTCGAGAGAGCTCGAAGGGAAAGAGCGGAGGCGAAGAGAAAAAAGCAATGAGGTTGAACTCTAAGTTTTTACGTTGGCTACCCCTCGGGCCGATAGTTTTTGAACGAAAAAAATCTTGACGGAAGGGGTCTACTTTGGCAGGTACGTTTTCAAAAATCAAGCTAGATTTGTACAGTTAGAGGTGAAATTGAATTGTGACGGGCTAGTCTCAAACGTGGCTTGAAGACTAATTAATAACGGTTCAAGCAGGAAGCTGTCTACAACTTACTTTACCTTTAATCCATGGATAAGTAACAGAAATTAGTATTCTCGAGAAAAACACAAAAGGTTAATTTTCAGTTTGAAGATTTTCTACAATTTTTAAGTAATTTCACATTGCTTCTGTACCGGCCTTTGCTTAAGAGGCAAATTTCGTAAAATTAATGACCCATAGGTTCGTATGCTAATGTAATTAGAAAAAAATTTGCATAAAGCAACCTCGAAAAGATGCCCGATCTTCTTCAAAAAATTGCTTCGAAGCGGAGATTCGCAAGTTTAAGTATTCGCGGGGTAACCGAGACGATCCTTTCTTTATCGGTTTTTATTCTTTTATTGTCAATAATAATAACACTACTACTACTAATAATAATAACAATAATTGTAATAACGATCATCATAAATAAATAAATGCGTTGGTTTTGCACGCTGAAGAGGAACGCCTTTTTCTCCGATGGTGGTGACGGTTATCTCAAGGTGCATAAACTCCCCAACTGCATGTTTTTACTAGGGATAGAAGTAATATCAGCTGGAAATAAATCTTCGCTGGTAGAGGGGTTATTTAATTTACCCTCTTTTTAAGTATCAGAGGCCTTGTCTATATATCGTAGAGATGAATCTTACAAAGTTTACGCGCACTCTACTCAGATAATTGCCAGCTGCATTTTTTCACGCCCTTTCACGATATAACGTTAGCTCATGTTGTCCAAAATTCTTGTTATGCCCGAGCTTGTAATGGCTTAAAGGCAGCTACGTCTCTGGTAACACCTACTCGATGTGCATATAATTCTTCAGGTCTTACTTGACCTCATCCTAGAAACTGTTAATAATTGGCGAAAGAACCAGCGGCAGTCGCAACTAGAAACTCAGGTGAATTGAGGCCTTGGTCTGCCTTCTTTTTGCTCTGAAATAAAAGGGGGTGGTCTATCTTCAAAAGAAAATTTGTGGCAAGGGTAAGACGTGGTTATTGCATTATCCCTGTTAAGATAGTAGTATTTTTGAGATTGACATCACCATGGTAACGTGTTTCGTGACGAAGTAACGCTTCACTTCCGTAATTTTTTTTCTTTAAGGATTCTGCAGGCAGGGTAAAAAACTTTTACTGAGCAATTTTATTGGTGTTGTTTTTACCTATCTAAAGTATTTTTTTTTTCAAATTTAGCTTGAATGGTGGTATGCCTACCCTTGATGAATGTTTCCTGGCTGTCAGGTGACAGAAAATCGTTACATTTCAATGACCACGTAACCTGGACGTGCCTTCCAGTTAGTTTCGTGTACCTCCCGATACCCAAAACACTTTCAGCCCGTTATTTGTTGAGATAAGAGTGCATAAGTTCTCCTACAGATGGTCTGAAATTAAAAATGGCAATTGGATACCTTAATGAGTCACGTGATCCTTATCTTTACAACTTTCAATAAGACTTAATCTTTACAACACGTTTAAGCTCTCACGTAAGTTTGACGTGTCAATACGTTGCATATTGACGGAGATAGACCACCCCCTCTTCATTTTTTCATGTTTTTTTACTTACTTTATGAGACGAAACTAACTCTTATTTGGGACCACCTAAATTAAGTAAGCAACTTCGAAGTTTTGCAGCTCTTTCTTTATGAGATGTCATTGTTACAGCATTTCGTGATTAAAAGGACGCCAGATTTCCGCACTTGAAAAACAACATCAAATTTGCATGCATTAAAAATCGTTGTGTTTTTTTAAACCAATTACGGTGAGGGGATATCTTATCACCGTCTTTAGAACACGTAGGTTAAATCCCTTTTTAATT
>OZ037994.1:7647927-7655427 GCA_964035705.1 Porites rus
ACCGTGAATGAACTGACCAATGTTCACAGCGCGAGATTCAAAAAACAAAAGTATTGGAGCTGACCAGCCATACCCATGAAAGGTAAGCGCTCAATGTGTCGACTTTTGCATCTCTTCGTAGTAAGCAATCCAATGACAATGACAACTTGTCGTGGGTAGCCTTGTGGGTAAAGGGGGAGGGTATTAGGGAAAGAAGGAAGGGGACCCCTCCATTTTCCCTTTTGGGCTTTTCCCCTTCCCCTCCTTTTCTCTGTGCCAGCCACGCAGGCTAGATTTAGGAGGGGGGGCGGGGGTCTTAGGGGGACTGCCCCCATTTTTCTTTCGAATTTCTTAAAATTGTTAGTAAATAATTTGGTATCTTTATAGTTTTAAAGTGTTGTGCATCCCCCCTTCTCCTTTCTGAATTTTCTCTATCTGTCCCCATGTATTTTAGAAACTTACTAGTTTCTTTTTGATCGTACTTACTAATGTAAACTTTTATAACCTCCACATGCTCTTTCATACATTACTCCGTGATATTTGCAATTGCTGTAACGGGAAAATTGTGTTGCACAGATTAAGTGTTGTAAGTTGTTTTTTGTGGTTGTTAGACAAGCTACTATAAACCCAAGACATTTCAAATCTATTACACCCATTTTTTGGATTTTTATAGCTCTT
This sequence comes from Porites rus, assembly GCA_964035705.1. Taxonomy (NCBI): domain Eukaryota; kingdom Metazoa; phylum Cnidaria; class Anthozoa; order Scleractinia; family Poritidae; genus Porites; species Porites rus. The sequence goes on from OZ037994.1 coordinate 7,648,585, forward strand.
AGTATTATCCATGCTCATGAGTTGAAATTTTGACAACCACATCATGATTATATTGCATAAGTTGCAGTTAATTCTTTATTTCAGTTAATGTTTATTTTTCCTTTGTTTCAAATTCATTAGCATACATTACCATACCCCAAAACAACAGAAAAATAAAAATTGACTGAGATAAAAAATTGACTACAAATTATACATAAGGCAGACTTGTCCTAAAGAATTTTGGGATCAATTTAGGTTTTTGGGAAACTGCCCACCTAACCCTCCCCTAACTCAACCTCAACATTTACGTCTCACTTGGGGCAAAATGTTGGGCTAGGGGAGGGGTAAGTGCTCAGTTTCCCAGAAACCTGCTAAATGGCAAAATGTACCATAACTGACAAGGGAGAAAACCTCAGAACCAAGGTAGTAACCATTAGCATCTAAATGAAGTTTTGGTAAGAAGGCTTTAAAAATGGTGGACTCTGCAAAATCATATAAACTATGGAGACTAACGGTCAACTCCTCTAAAAGATTTGTTGAAAATGTAAAGAAGGTTAAAAATTGTATAAACAATTAAATACTATTGTTATTCATCACTTCTTTATACAATTAACACCCTTTGACCACAAAAAATTGATGCTGCAGAAACTACAGACAAACATAAATTGAGTGTACTCCATATTTAAAGGAGAAATGAAGGGTTATGCCATACAGTAAAAACCTGCGACTAAGAACCTGGTTTTTAAGAACCTGTTAGGATAAAATTGGCCAGTTCGGCACCCTTTATACAAGAACCTGTTTAGCCTAAAAATTGAAACAGGTTTTTATTTTCTAAAATCTATAAAAAGAATTCTGTACACTTGGGCAAATAAGATAATTTTAGTTGGTCAACATAATTTCAGGATCCTCTTTAGAGACAAAGGTGCCTTAATATCACTCCAACTGTAGCAATACTAATTAACTTAAATTAGTATGCAAATTGTAAATAGGAAAAAGGACTCAATAAGCTGAATACCACTAAATACTCTTAGCTACACTATAGATTTTTTTTCCTCAGAAAGTAAGAACCTATTTAAGAACCTAAATAGTCTAAATATGTGCTTTTTTTAATTACCGTAAAATTCCGAAAATAAGCCCCCCCCCCCATGTATAAGCCCCTCCAAATATAGGCCCCCCAAACTGGTAATGCAAAAAAGCCTCCATTAAATTGCCTCTCAAATTTAAGCCACCCGGAGGCTTGTACTTTGAAAAACTGCCCTCAAATACAAAGTAAAACAAAGCAAAAACGGTAAATTTACTTCCAACTATTTTGAAACGCAAATTTCCCTCCGTAGATGAGCACCTCCGAATATAAGTCCCTCCAAAAATAAGCCCCTCAAAAAGGGCCTTTGAAAAATATCAGCTCCGCGGCTTATTTTCAGAATGTTACGGTACCATTTATGCAGGAACCTGTTAAGGCTAACTTGGGAAAATGCAGGTTCTTAGTCAAAGGTTTTTACTTTATAGCATCAACCTCAACACATCTCTTTGTTTAACTGTTTGATTTCCTTCTGATCTGTCTTATTTATGCTTGTGAGAGTCAAAGCAAAAATTTAACATTAGATCAGGAACCTCTGGGGACCACTTGGGGCAATAATCTACCCAATACTTCATTTAAACATATCTGTCAGAACCTAGAAATTTGAACTTTGAAATAATTTATGGCACATACATAAAAAAATTTACAAAACAGAAGCTTTCTTGTAGTTAGGTAATTCCTTTTTGTACAACATTTACTCAAATGTGGTAAAATCTCTGAAAAATAATTTTTTCCCCTTTTTATACACTTTAGTTATCCTCAACTTAGCTTAACAAAAAGGATATTAGCTCAAAGCTGTCCTGTGGATGTTGTGATTTTCTGTATAACAAAAACATTTTCCTGTATAACAATGAAACGACATAAACTTAAAACATTTCATCAAACAATTAACATTATAGACTTTTAATTATAACCTCATTTTCGAGGAGAATACAATTTTACAAGAAAAATATTCCTAACTCTTTAGTCCAACACTCATTGTTACAAGAGTAACAAAAAACATCAGTGTTACTGTGATAATTTTAAGCACATCATAAGGTGTTCTGTACTGTACCGAACCAGGAACAACTACTGTAGCTGTCTGTATTTAGTGGGTGGTAGAATGGGATCTCAATCTTACGTTCCCAACTAATGTAATCAACCAACAAACGCAGTCTCTTGAGCATGACAAAGTTCACGAAATATAATACCAGTATTATCGTACTAACCTTTCCGTGAAATCTTCTTCCAAATACAACCAAATGAATACTCTACAGGCTGTATTACTATTGGGGACATTGTGGAAATACCTAATTATGTTTTCATATAGGTAAAGCATGACCTTTGATTAAAAAATAGCAATCCTGGCTTTCAGATAATCAGGAATGTTGTTCCCAAAGCCATGAAAACGAGAAACAGGAAAGTCCCGTGGGATTAACCAAAGTGATTGAACTCAAGATGTCAACATTACCCTCAACATTCACTACAAAATAAATTTACTCAAACTTAGCAATTAGGACCATCATCAAGACGCCGACAAACAATCCTACAAGTTCTTTAACGGTCTGGCCAATTTTGGTGTCCTCCAGTAATTCAGGAATAACAGACACTGTGGCGATATAAATAAAACCTCCTGCAGTGAACGGTAGGATCCATAGTGTAGCAGCAGACTCCCCAATGTTTTCCGCAAGTAAGCCACAAAATGTTCCAGCCAAGGCACCAGTTGCAGTTGTCAGCTGAAGTAACATTGCCTGAAATTAAAAAGTAATAATAATGAAAACCAGAAAATTTAAGCTCAGTGTGTTATACAGTGAAGCTTTTTTCTGAGGTAAGAGACTTAACACACTGAAATAAGCATGTAGTGATCACAAATCAAGGGTTTTTTCTGAGTGATTACCGATTCACTTTAAAACAAAAATCGATGATATACAGAAACTTGGTGTTTCAAATGGCTTCTTGTCATCATTATCAAGATCAAAAGCTAAGGAATTAATATGATTTGTGTATCTATATAATGGAACTTTAACCCATTCGCTCCTGGAGATTTTGCTGAAAAACGCGTTTTGAAGCTAGTCGAGTGGTTTTCTGGTCACTGTCGTGCTATAAAGAGCTAAAACTTACCACAAACCGGTTTACAGGTCGTACACTTGGCGGCCTTCTGATCCAGATGCAAAATATCAGCTTGCGAAGTTCGGGCATGCGCAGAAAGCAAAATTTCGACATAGTTTTTGGGTTTAAAAGTGACACAGCAGTCTTGACTTTTACTTTTCGCTTTCTCTCCTCCCTTCTTTTTTCGCTTTTCTTGCCTCATTTTTTTTTTCTCTTGCTGGGCATTTAGTAGGCTTCATTTTGGTGGGAAGAGTTTTTAGGAAAGCTTTTAGGATCTTAGGATTAGGTGAAAGGAAAAGTAGGTGGGTAATGGAACAAGATTTTCATGGAGATTTTCAGGTCCTTGTCACGTGGTTTTTTGCTTCTTTCTCCGGTGTCCTTGACTGAATTGTGCTCATTCTGGTATGGTTTGAAAGATCTCTCCACTCTGCACAAGTTAGCGAAGAAAGTTGTCCTTGACTGTTAAAACTGATGACGTCACAAAGGGTAGAAAGGACCTGGATCCACACGGGCGGTTACGGGCGGTTCAGGGGCGAATGGGTTAAACATCTTTATGCTTTACACAATACTTACAAATGATTTACCGTATTGTTGTCAGTGATTTCAGAAATGGGATTTTGAAAAATAGGCCACATCCAAAAACACTAAAAATTACTAAATTGCAGCATTAAACTGAATATACCACCTACGGCATGCTTGAATAATATATTTTTTAATTTTAAGAAGGCATGTCTAAGATATTTCAGAAGTTTTACCAAGGCAATACTAACTCAGTTTCAACTAATAATGGCTGCAAGCCAGCTGAATTCAACTGCAAATCTGCCTACCTTTCTCTTGTTGCAACCAGACTGAACAAGAATTGCAAAATCTCCAATCTCATGAGGAACTTCATGAAGAAGGATCGTAAAAGTGGTGATTACACCAAGATTACGACTCACAAGAAATGAGGCTCCAATGGCTAGACCATCAGTAAAATTGTGAGTGAAATCTGCAGCGAGATTTAAGTAGCCTGCCACCTTTATATCATCGCCATGTTCATGTGGAACTACAAAGAAACAACAGACTAATCATTTCACCATCAGATCTAACCCCAAAGTCTTCCAATTCAAACCCTTCCTATTTCAAAATTTGGCAAATTACATGATGCAAGAAATGTTGTTATGACAACCACAGAACAGTGCGATCAAATTTAAAAAAGAATGAAAATATTGCTTTTTCAATTATCAGAGATTTCAAAAACTTATTTTTTCTCTACTTCAATATCATCACTTTTTCTTGCCTTCACTCCCATCAATTATGGTGTCTCTTGTTAAGTGATTCTAACTACAAGCTGATGAAAAAATTATACTATGGGCCAGTGTGACCATTCAAAAACATGGAACCCCAGTACTCTCACATGGTATTATTTATGTTTATCAGCATTGAACAGAAATAAAGTTTGAAAATTTCATTGAAATATGATTTTGGTCACTTCTGGGGAAGAAATAGTTAATTTATTCTTGGGCATGTTCCGTTTTCATACACCAACCCCCCCCCCTCCCCCCACCCTCCTTCCTCTGTGCCCAAAATGGTGTTACTTTTCTTATTATTTTAGGCTGTTTCTCAAACAAGCTGATAACAGAGAGTGTATCAGGAAAGTTTTTTTTTTCCAGACAACTATGTCAAAAAAATGAGGTGGTAGGAATTTTAGTTTAATTTTTCAGTTTATACCACAATAAATCTAATTTTTTGTATGAAAATTGTTTTAAAAATATGAGCTAAAAAAACTTTCACATTCTTGAGAGTAAATGAACTTTATAAACAAGCAACCCTGACACTTGCATCCTGTCTAAGATGTCTAAAAAAAACCCTTTTTTCCAAACAATTACCCAGTTGTATTTTTTCAGGCACGAGGATCAATTTCGTATTGACACGTCAACGAGACAAAATTTGCATACAATTTTATGTTCGATCGCTGTATGTTTACTTTGAAGTCCTTAAAATTCTCGTAAAAGCTGAAAAAATACACCAAAACGCGGCGATTTTAAAAGATGAGTTCATGGGAAAATAGCAGCTGTTAGGATTAACAAGAAATTTTCTAGTACTCTTCTGGCTCACTGACTCGGAAATCAATTTTCTTCGTTGCTTTTCCGATACCCGTGGTTGTGGAAATTCATCTAGGGAAAACAAACATTCGCACAGCACAAATTGAATAAATTCGACGAGAAACACTTACGTGTCAAATAATATTTCAAACTGATTAAAAAGGGTCTTCAAAAACAGAAAGAATTCCTCGTAATCATTAGAAAAGTAAAATTAAAAATTTACGACACGTGACCTACTTCAAATAGCTTCCAAATATCCACGTAACCTTCGATTTGGAGTAAAAATCTTAACTCACCCGACGCAGTTTTTGCTTTTATTTCCTTTTGAGCGACTTCATCAGTCTTTTTTCTTTCGCGCAACTCCTTGTCATTCTCTTCGGGTACCTCATCTCCGTCTTTTTCTGTTACGACCTCTCCGTTCTTAACAGAATTTGAATCGTGGTCGGTTTTAGGGGCACCATGTGAATGGCCATGGCCTCCCTTGACCAGCCTCACAAACTTTTCAACCATTAGAAAGGCTATCAAGCCAGCTAAAACCCAAAGACCCACAGCCATTTCGGACGAATGATCATGACCGCTTTCGTGAGAACCATGCGAGTGAGAATGAGAGTGTTCGTGATCGCCGTGGTGCGAATGTGGTGAAATCGCATGGGGGATCAGATGAAGAAAAGCATCTCCTAAGAGCCCTCCAGAAGCAAAAGCTAGAAGTACTTTTAACAGTGGTTGCTGGTCAGCCGTATTGCTTTGTAGTGGGATGAAAAATAGGATGAAGAAAGGGGCAGCACTGATCAGCAAAGTCGCTCCTATCGCCTGAAGCCATTTTGTCCATTTCCCATTTGCGGCTTGAGTTGTAACAGGCTTTTTGGCTGAAGAATGACTGCTTGGATTCGGAGTATTTGCTTTTTGTTGATATTTTCGGGCAGGATGTTCATCAATATGTTCGTCTTCAAAATCATGGCTATGTCCGTGATGATGATGATGATGATGATCGTGGCTGGGTTCGTGATGGCTATGTCCATGATGGTGATGTTCGTGGCTATGTCCGTGATGGGAGTCGTGAGCATATACCGCAACAAAAACCGAACAGAACAGAACAAGTGTAAGAAATTTTCCAGCCATTTTGCCTCGCTGCCACCTAAACAACTTGCACTCACTGACAGTCTGCGAAATTTGCCGGTGTTTTTGGCCCGTGGTACTTCATGTCAGCTGGATGACGTGGCAGGCATGCGCACTAATGGTGACAAGTAAATACCCACAAGTCATTGCAAATTTGGTCAGCGGTAAATCCTCAAAATAAATTAATTTTCTCGATTTGCTCACTTCCATGCAATCAGATCTGCTATCCTTAAGAGTTTACTAGCCATTGGAAACGCTTGCTACGCAGGCTAAGAGTCTACGAATGGCTGTCCATCAAGGGTAAGTGAAGCAGAAGGCTTTTGTTCATTTCTTCGCTTATATTTAACATGATCATTGTTCTTTAAAGGTTATCTTCATCCACCACAAAGCACATCCTTTGCAGGTAATGTTGTTCAATGAATGTGTGCTTATATCTGATATTCTCCAAGGCTGTGGTAATTAAAGTCCAATGCGAGTCTCGTTTTAAATGTGTTGGTG